>CATIWQ010066536.1:0-13025 GCA_949673415.1 Euphorbia schlechtendalii | reverse complement strand
CTCGTTTCTCGATTTATCTATTTCCTGTTATTGCTAATGAATTATTGTATTTTGTTTGTTTCAAGCTTGAGCATGTATGCTCTAGCTTGAGGGGGAGTGTTAGAGAATCAGTAGAGTAATTAGGGGAATAATCGGGGGAATAATTAGTGGGAGCAGTTAATGGTATATTAATTTGTTACCTAATTCGTATTATCCTCTGTGTATAAATATGTGTAATCCCTCATTCAATATCAATACAATACATTCAAAATGTAGTCTTCTAGTTTATTACATTACTCAAGCAGATTCTTTTCCACTTTTAGTAATGGTTGAAACCACTAGAAATAGTCAAATGATATCCCTCACTCATATCGTCTTGAGATGCAAAGAAAACGGTTTTCATTCTGTAGTATATAAATGCATAATTTGCGAAAAAGAATCAGGTTAATTCCATTCAGTAAGAGAAAAAAAGTAAACAATTAACTTCAAATGTAATGTAGAAGTGAACACAACTACAATTACAGATCAACAATATTGCTGTCTTCCATCATATAGTAAATATAATGGAAAGAACAAAGATTTTTGCAAATGCATGTAAAATTCGACCAATGGCCACATGGATGAAAATTAAACAATAGATTTGAATAGCTCAGAAATTCCCACAGCCAGAATTATATTTTACAATGTTTTTTCATTTTCTTTATCATGTTAAGACTACAATTTCTATCTCTCTCACCTAAACTACTGACCTAGAAGCGTTAAATGACACCTTCCTAGATAGAAACTTGAAGAAAAGATAATAACTTCTTCATTTGCTACAGTCTATAAGTTTTCCTTAACAAGCATAAAACTGCATAGTTTTAAACATAACCTCAGCATCAAACATCAAACTACACAAGCACAGATTATACTGATTGGAAGATGCTAAGTATTATTGAATTTTCAAAAAAGTGTGAAATATCAGCATGCAAGCTACAGAAGAGATATTGTTCTACCAGCAGGCTTAATACCAACATGGAACTCAGGGTTTTTTAGCAAAAAAGTTCATCATGCTGCATTTGAAGCATGCTAAATAAATTTATAATGCAAATTAATATTTTCACAGGGAAATATGTCTAATAAAAAAACGTCTTTTCGGCTGAATGAGCGCTTATGTTTGCCAGATCTCTAGTATGGTCCCCTGAAGGTGAAAAAAACCCAAAATGACAGTCTTGGGCAATATTATCAGTAAAGTATTTCAGAAACTGCAATGAGCAGAGTACCAAGATTCAAAATTTATGCCAAACAGGAGGCCAAATCCAGCAACTTATACAGGCCCAAGGCCCCAAACATAAACCGCTTAAGAACAAACGAAAAACGGTTCTTCTCTATGACAATACTGAGAGGCTATGTCTGATTTGGCTAGCACAATATCACACCTTGTTGACTAAACAAATATCAAATTCCAATCCAAAGAGCTCAACAAAACAGGATATGTGAAGTGATAACTTATACCTGCCTAACTGCTTATTGATCCAATTAAGCAAGCGCTCAGCCGTCAATCCATCATCGATTACATGTATTTCACTGTTCTCTTGGTTAGGTTTCCAACTACCGAATACAAATTTGGAAGGTGAGCCCCAAAATAGCATAGGATAGTGTTCCACAGAAAAATTATCACAAAGTTTTTCATTCATCTGTGCTGGCAAACAAATTAAAAATAAAATAATCACTAAGCATGCTTTTCCGATTAATCTGAATAAGAAAAGTACTAAAACACATGAGACGCAATAAATTTCAAAATATATTTGTAAACAGAAAGAAATAAATTTGATAATGTTACGAGTTATTTGTAAATTTTGCAGAAACTGTTTATTATTAGTGGAATGAAGAAGTATCCAACAATTTACATCATTTATAAAACTGAAGAAGACACTAAGCATACCTTTAATGCACAATCCACCCTCGTCATTAATACAACACCAGGATGCACTGCATCGGGTCCATTGAAAAGCCTTGCAACCTTTTCATACTGAGGCTGCATATTTGAATTTCCACAAAAACAATCAGAAAATGTACACGAGAATTGTTAATGACAAAATGATCAAAGGTTTATACCTTAAAATTTCTGCAACCAGGGCACCTGAAAAATCAAACAGCAATGGTGAGCAAACGTGGCATGTCACAAAAATATAAGCCCAAAGTTAAAGTATAAGGAGATCATATATCAGATACAAAGAATGCAAAATGGGATAAGATTAAGTGGTGCAATGCTCAGCAGGAGAAAGGTGATAGTATTGGTATGCTTATCAGCAAATTTAACCATTCTAATACACTATGCTAGCAAAGAAATAGTATCAAAAAAATCCAAAAGCTTGCACATATTATATATATATAACCAACAAAACCACACAATATAATCTGCTACTCATATTGTATGGCTAAGGTATCTATCCAATGTGATGAACAACAGAAACATATATCTAAGTTCAAAATCATAACTTTCCAGTCTTGACAAACTAATCGATTGCAAAAACAGGCCAAATTAGTACAAGATGATATTTCCCAATCTCAACCACCACTTGAACCTATCTCTCTATTCCTTTAAAGCTGTAATCAATATGTTGCCCAAAAAACATAATGTTCTTTTTGGTCATATGGAAAAACTTGATCTGACTGAAAATACAAACACATAATTGAGCAAACATACTTAATTTGAAAAATCAAATCAACCAGGTCCCAATCCTGAAAACATAAACCTCACAATACAGATGCCACCAAAAGCCAATAGAACAAATACGTTAATACTATCCCTCTATAAACACCCAAATTCAGCGCCAAACAAGTACTCTGGCACATAGCCGAAAAAATCAATATGAAAACAACAAGCTTTAATTATATAATTAGATAACATACCAATGAGCGAAGAATTCGACAATGGCGTAAGTAGCAGGAGTATCTCTAAGAACAATATCAAAATCGGAGGCGTTTAATTCGACGACGTAATCTTCCCTAACAGAGATGTCGGAGACAACAACACGAAGGATCGAACGTGATCCCGGCGAGGCTCTATAAGTGGGCAGCAAAAGGCAAATCAGAGGCAGCAGAATCAAACATAACTGAGACATGGACATTAAAGGGTGTAAATATAACTAATTTAGGCAAAAGAACAAGAAGAAAAGGATCTGAGAATAGAAGCGGAGGAGGAAGAGAGGTGTAGGTCAAAATTCCGGCAGAAATGCGGTTTCCGCTCTTTACCTTAGCATGAGTATTTTTTCAGTTTCCGGTTAGTTGGGCAGTGGGCACCTGGGCTTTCATTTTTGTTTTTCCCTTTTTCTTATTTTTAACATTATAATCTAATATTTCTTATATCTTAGTAATTTCGTAATATATTATACGTATAATTTTTTACAAAATTTGGGAATTATGTAAGGAAAAATATTAGATTACATTTTTATTGATAAATAGAATAAACAGGATCTGCCTAACCATCTTTTTTAACAATGTGTTATAATCAATTTATCCTTTAAATCTTTCCACTGTATACGACATTCTTTTGATTCTCGCGCTAATATTTTCATCATTCAATTAATCCTCTTTTTGAACGGAGTTACGTTTCATATACCAAGTAAAATTCACATGGCATAGACTTGATTAAGTGAACTATGTAGATTTACAATTTGAAAATAAATCTAGTGGTGGACCAAATTGCTTATATGCATGTTCATATAAAATATTGCAGCGATCAATGAGAGGAACCTGCAAAACAGATAAAAAACACTCCGACGCTCAAGTCAGTAAGAGATTGAGGTGGAAAATAATAATTATTGGAATTTGATCATCATACCTTTGAGGTATTGATGTCTTTATATAGGCATTTAGATGGTCCTAATTAGATTAGGATTGGGAATTATAATCGCATAAGTACTGTATTGCTTGATTTGATGTTATCACCTTAATAAGATAGAATTTTATCCCATATAGAATAAGTCTCTTGTTTTTAGAGAAATAATCGGAACCTTATCCTGAACAGGAATTATTTACCGAGTTATCACAAACTAAACCCTAAAAATTCCTCACCCAGATAATTTTCCAAAATCATTGAAAAGATGAAACAAACGAGGAAGTGTGTTGCTGTTACACTCGAGTTCTCTCCTTTAAAATTCCCACTTTTCAAGTTTCTTTTGGCTTGTTTTTTTTTTTTTTTTTTTGTAATTTGTTAGTATTGGATTTAACCAGTGAGGGATCTTCTAGGCTTTGTTTATCTCCTGCTAGTTGCTACAGATGTTTGTGGGCTACTGATGGGTTGTGTTTTAGGGCTTAGTTTGAAAAGGTGTCGAGTGAGGAAGAAATGTATAGAGGTGAGATAATTGTTTGATACATCAATTTGGGTCCCCTACTTAATTTATATTTTTCATTTCAAATTTATATGACTCAACCTAATCAATTGTTTGTCACGTGAATCTTATGCGGTATGAGAAGTGTAACTCCGTTAAAAAGGGGATTAAATGGGTGACGGAATTAATATCATAAGAACTAAAAGAGTAATGTCTATAGTAAAAAGGTTAAAAAGATAAGCTGATTATAGTACGTGATAAAAAGGGTGGTTAGGTCAAACAGAATCTCATGCAAAAAAAAAAATTATCTTAATATAAGGTAGAAAATGTTTGACACATGACAAAAAAAAAATTTGAAATAAAAAGATAACAATTCTATGTACATGTTTTTACTATTAAAATAAGGAAAATATAAGGAAAAAGAATTTATTTTTATTTTTACATGAAAAAAATCATATTTATGCTTTTATCAAATAGATTTTTGTTAAATTGTTTTTATAATTTTGTTTCTACCTATTTTTTTATACCTAGTATAAGACCTTTGATATAAGAACCTTTTAAACAAGTTTTTACCTACTTTTTTCTTGAAGGAATTATACCTGGTATAGGGCAGATGCCTTCATATAACTTATTTTCTATTAGTTTTTGCAATTACTGCAAAAACCATCGTTCGAATACCTTATACCTGGTATGAGATAAGTAATCTTATATCAGGTATAAGAAATAGTATGTAAAAACAAAAATATAAATACTTTTTCAACATAAAAAAACCAAAAAAAATTTATGTGAAAACATAAAATATGATTCTTTTTACATGTAGAAGCAAAAATATATAAGTTTTTTTTTATAAATATCTAAGCATCGTTTAAAATTACAGTGACCTCATAAACAAGTTTTATAAAATCATTTGGAGATTTCATATTTAGTAAATACCCTATTATTAAACTTAATTATTTTTTTTATCACTTTCTATTATCTAAATTCATTGAATACCCCTTATTTAACATTATCTACTTTTTAGGGATAATGAGATTTAATCTTCAAATTCAGTTTTCAAATTCAAGTATGGTTATTTTTGGGTCTTCTTCTCTCATTCAATATATTTCCAAAATTTATTTGTGATGTTCTTCTACGATTTAATTTTTTTTATTTTTTTTCCAAATTCATTTTTGATGTTTTTATTTAATTCGATTTCTTTTATGAACTTGATTTTCTTACTCATCAATTGATTACGAAATCTTCAGTTTAGTACCTTGTCAACATCAATTTAATTTTAATTTTGGGATTCAAGGAATTCAAGGTTTCGCAATATCAAGTCAAAGTTACGATTTCCAACACATCCTCCAGCTCGATTTCATATGTAATCAACAATTGCTTTGCTCGCATTCATTTTTATTTTCTAGAAAATATACCATTTTCCAAAGGAAGTGTACAATTTTTCAAATGAAATATACGATTTTTCAACAGAAATATGTCTTTCAAAAGAAATATACCATTTCCAAGAAAAATATACCTTTAAGCTTATTATGCCATCATTTGTCTTTGAAGAAATTATAAATATGCAATTTTCCAGAAGAAATATACCGTTCAAAAAAAAAAAATACAACAGAAATATATAAAAAAATATACAATTTTCCAGAAAATATACAATTTTTGAAAGGAAGTATACCATTTTATAAATGAAATATATGATTTTTCAGAAAAAATATAAAATTTTCAAAAAAATATACGGTTTTTCAGAAGAAATGTACAATTTTTCATGAAAAAATATACCTTTAATTTTGTCTTTCCATGTCTCTGAAGAACGAAGAATTTAGAAATATACTGTTTCTAGAAAAAATTTACAGTTTTCCTAAAAAAACATACAATTTTCTCGGAAAAATACCTTCAAGCTTGATGTGCCATCTTTTATACTTGATGAAATTCTTGGTTTCAATTTTTTTTGCGAAATATACCAATGATGATGTTTGAACCGTTGTTTTCATTGTGAATCGAAAAAATTGAAACTATAATAAGAGAACGGAAACACATAAGCAATGCAAAAGAGAAAAGAAACTAGAAGCCACTGAAATCGGAGAACGAAACTACAATCGGAGAATAGAAATGCAATTGTTGTGGAATCGGAGAACGGAAAATGACTATGTCGGTTTGGGCGAGAACAAAAACTAGGATGATAATGGTGATTTGGGAGAAAACAACCGTTTTTAGAGAGTTAGTGTTTGGTTTTGTTTAGGAGTTTAAAATACTAATTAATAGGGATTTTATTTTGATTTGTTTTTGTGTTGGGGTATGAATTAAATGAAAAGAGTATTTAGTAAATAAAAAAACTAATTAATGAACTGTAAAGTTTGAAAGGGGTATTTACAAAATACTAATTTCCAATATTTAAAAACCTAATCTATAAGTGGATGTTTACAAAAATTACCCTAAAATCATATTGTTTAGTACCGGATGGACAATTGAAGTTCACTCTAGCTACCTAAACAAAAAGGGCCCGTCAGCTATATAAAGGCAAAACCAAACCAAACGCAATGGCTATTGAATTTGGGCCGATACGGCCCATCCTAGCGTCCCCGCAACCAAAATGCATGAGTTTCACTAATATTTCAAACTCGATTACGTTCTTCTACCTTTGTAAATCTACATCTGGAATATTCGAATTTAGGGTTTATTTCGATTTCTTACAATTGCCCACTAAAGGCCTTCAAATCTTACCGAATCGGTCTCGTTTCTTCTCAGTTTGCAGTTTCACGTGTCTGAAAGGTAAATCCATTGATCCCTCCCTCTATATTTTTGCTCTGTCTTTATTTGATGCCATTTTGCGTCCATTGACCATTATGTTGATTGCATGGCATATTCCCTATCTTAGATTGGTGAGAGGATTGCATATCTGCCTGAGAATTACTCAATATGAAGTTCTTAGAATATACTCCGCTGGAACGGTATGGATTTTGGCATTTTCGTGTTTAAAATTTTGTTTTACCATTTCGTTACATCTTTCATGTTTCCTGTTTTGATTTTTTATATGAATTACCATGTAATTACTGCCTTTCAGATCGGCCTGACTTTTAGTTTTTACCTGATTATTTTTAATTTTTCTTTGTTTATGTTTGTTTTTGTTTTCCTCAGTATAAATGAGTTTTTAAGTAATTTGAATTTGGGGGAAAGAACATTCAAAGGTTGTCTGGAAGCTTACTCCTGTAAGTTTAAAATGAACTTAACTATGATGTTTTGAAATTTGAGTTTATTGGGGAAATGGGATTGACTTATTTTTGTTCCTCGTGCAAAGGTAAACATACTGGAACAGACAAAAAACTTTCTTTCAGTTTGGAGCATGAGGTAATATATTGACATATTGTATGTGAAATGCGTTGCACCAGTTTGATAATGATAAAGGCTGATTTTTGTTGTATAGTATATACACTTTCAACAGGGCTTGGTTTTAATATTTTTTCTGTTCTGTTATTTGGTATCTCTGCTTGGGATTCTGGACGTGTTCCTGTTTTTCTTTCAGGTTTCTATTGCTTCAACGCTTTCTAGGCCATGCAATAGTAAGACATAGTTGACTTTAGGATGCTTGCTTGACTATGTAATCATTCCTTTCCCCCCTCGTTTTACTCTTGTTTGGAGGGGTGGAATGGGGTTTTTTAGGTGGTTAAGGTTAAATAATGGCTCTTTTGCCTGCAACTAACATTATTGAACTTCTAATATTGTGTTCTCTGCACAAACAATTGAAAATTTAATGTAGTTCACATTCATGTAACATATGGCAAATCTTTTTGACTTCTGATTGCCATCGAATTGTGTAAATTCTGATGTGATGGTATCAAAATTCTTTGGGTAGGATCAGAGTTCCATAGGTGCTTGCTTTGGCGCTTTGGTGAGTAAAGGCAGGAGCACCTCACAACATTCTGGGTAAGGCGCCTTTAAGGAGGCACCTCCTAGGCGAGCACCTCAGCCCTCTGGCCAGGCGCAAAGCATGCTTTTTATTTTCTGTCACTTTAGAAATTTGAACTACAACAAGTATTATTTATGGAAGAAAATATTATTTTATGATGTTGATCTCTTACATTTTCAATATGTTGTGAAGAGGTCTACAATTTAAGGTAACAGGATCATAATAAATGGCTTCTTTTCAGAATTGTTCTAATTTTCTGTATAAATTACAATATTTCAGAGAACAGATGGGAATTTAGCAGAAATTTTGAACATTAGCTGGTGAGAATAGGTTGCCTCTTGAACATATAATTAAATTTCAGATAAGGGTAAAAATTGGAAGTTGGCAAAATTTGAGGAGATAAATTGGGATGAGATTGAAGATGTCTGTTTAAAATGTATAGAGTCGACTACATGCTGATACAGCTACTTTGACAAGAACTACAAAGTGCAAAATATAAAGAGATCTATTGAGTTACTTACAAGGAAAAGAAGATATTGTACAAATTATACATGTATGACATTTTGTTGTTTTGTTACACATTTTAACCTTCTCTTTTAGTAGCGTGTAACTTGACACGGGCGAGCTCTTAGTGCCTCGGGCAATGTGCGGTCTCAGTGCTGTAAAAAAGTCTAGTTCTTTTTACTGCTCTGGGAGTCTGGGTGGGTTTCTACTATTCTAGATGACATCTGTATCCTTTGACATCTTATTTGCAAGGTGACTATACAGGTGCATTAATGGTGTGGATTAATATTGGCAAAACTTATGCCATCTTTTATAATGCCATAATCCTTAAAAATGAGGAACTTCTAATATTTACGTGGGTTTTACTCCGCATGTTGTAGTGTGTGTGCATATGAATATCTCAATGTCAATTATATATGAGTTCCTAAGTTTATTGTTCCTTGCTGGGATTAATTATCTTTCAGATCCTTGATTATCTGGGGAAGTCTTCAGATACTGATTCATCGTCTCCTGCTGAATACTTATTGAGCAGAACCAGGTTGTGACTCTAACCTAGGTGGGCTTCATAAGGGGTAATTACATAAGATATTTTGTTGACCGGTATTTGTTAATGCTCATTGCAGTCGGAAGACTTTGATTTATCTCATTCTTTCGCTGTATCACATGTATCCAGACTATGACTTCAGGTAATGCTGTAAAGATCTTTTTTGGAAGAAATGGTTTATTCATCAATCTTGAAAGGAGGATTATGGGTACTGCCATTGTCAGCTTCTTGGGGCGACATGACATCCCAATATATAATCCTCTCTTAACTGCAATGGGAGTGTTGTCAAAAGGTTTGACAGACAGTTTATAACTGTTGCTCTAGGAGGAGCTGAGAGTTCAAGTCTCTCCATTTCCCAAATAAAATCTTGGCTATATCTTTATTTCCCTTAATTTTTTTATTGCTTTCCAAATTGATCTAATTGGGGTTCGCATTCGGATGTAGTGAGACACTTAGTTTTGTTGTGCTCTCTTTATGTTGTGATATTGCCATACATATTTGCGGTTTTCAGTGCTGTGAAAGCTCATCAGTTCTTCACAGAGGAAAGCTGGGACACCTTTAAGGAGATTTTCGACACCTACATGTTTGAGGCATCAAAGGTATAAACTTTTTTGTTTCTGATTTCATGTCTATAGTGCAACACATATTTATCGATTTTCATACCAATCTTCATTTTATCATGTAATATATGCTCTAATTTTTGGCTAAGTGTAGAAATGGCTGGTTGAGTATCCATTTATTATTGTGCTTGCTAGAATATCTAGCATTGATCCGAGATATTCTTTAATCACAAGTCACAACTATACGCGTGCCTTCTTTATGGTACTTTATCTGTAGTAAATGATATGCTGCTAACATGTGTTGTATTAAAATGGACCTACTTTGCTTTTTTATATACGAGCAGTCAATGGTTGAATGAAAAAAAGAAAGTTTCTAATGGTTGGTAGTGTTAAGTTGGTTATTCAATTGTTGCTAAGCTGGGGAAGACTTTTTTTTAATTATATTTGAGAAATTTTTCGGCCTGTTTATATATTTTCTAACCTTGGTGTATCTTATACTGTTATTTGTAAAATTTTGCTTCATTCATCAAGGAATGGAACAACAAGAATGAGGACTGTTCTTTGTTGGAAACATTGTACAAGGCTCTGGATGAGGTTAGCAATTTAGCATACTTGAAATAGCATGAAGGCTGCTTCTACACAATGGAATCTAACGATATGTTGATGCAGGTTGTAAAACTGGCAGAATGTGAAATCTACTGCTACAACCCAGATTCTGATGCAGACCCGTTTCTCGAGAAAGGGGCTATGTGAGTATTAGTTATATTTTTCATGACTCAATTATTCAAATGTTCAATTACCCTGAAAAGTCCGTTTAATTTGTTTTCCCTTGCAGCTGGTCATTCAGTTTTTTTTTCTACAACCGGAAACTAAAGCGCGTTGTGAGCTTCCGCTTCTGCTGCTTAAGGTACTAACATCTTTTGTTATTCTTAAGGTAATTTAAATCAACATTTGTGTAATCATGACTATTTACTGCAGTAACTTAGTGGGTGAGGGATTTCTAGTGGACAATTCAAGTCATGATGATTATGGGGAAATATTTGATGATATGGACATTTGAGGACACTAATGGTCCATAGTTATGCATCTATTAGTGCCAAAACTCATGGCACTTTAGATGCGAGTTTTAGGACTAGTTTTTTCTACTGGTAAGAGTAGATGTTTATATGATGTATGTAAATCTAATGCTAGGCTTGTGATTAGTTGTGAGTATTCTCTGTTACTATCTCTATTGTATTTGGAGTCATTTATTTTGATACATGTCATGTTTGTATGTGTAATGGAGTTTAATTTGGTTGATTTTCCACTCATGGTAGATGACTCTCACGTGCCTTTGTGTGGTTTTAATAAGTTTGAAGTCGGTATATGTTTTCGTAATTTTTTTTTTCTTTTTGTAAATTGAATGAAATTTTTTGGGATAAATTAGATTCATTTTTGTCAAACTTTGAAGATTAAGTTCATAAATTGAGTTACTTTTTGTCAACTTTTGTGATTAAGTTCATAAATAGGATTCATTTTTCATGCCGAGCGTCGGATTCGCTGATGTTTTTAAGAATATTTTTTGACAATTTGATTACATGATCATCCATTTTTTTAACTTGCATTTTTTCTCTTGTGGATCATAACATCAACCACTTAAGAAAGCCATCCAATTCCCCATGGTATGGTGTGTCAATTTTGCATTTAAATACTATCAAAACAGAAAGATTCCAAGTGGATTTGAAGCAGGCATTATGCCTAACAGCATAAAAATGGGAAAAGTAGACAATGATTACCCAAGTGGAAAAAAATGGTTTGCTATCTACTTTTATTGATAATCACATTTGATGTACAAACTTTTCTCATTGTCTATCAACAACTAACATCTGTACTTTGTATCCTTCTAAATCACTTGCCTTTTCATTTCTTGTACACGTTCTGGTTTCCACTTCTTCAATTTTTAGTTACTCAAACATTACTTTTATAGTTGGAGTGTTAAGCTTTTAATAAAATAGATTTGCTTTTCTTGCCACTGCCAACCTAATTATTTCATCACAACAACATACTTTGTCAAGAGAAAGGACTCGGATATAATTTTTTATTCGAATGCCCGAACTTGAGACTAGAGATTTACAATCTTTAATAGACATTCCCAAAATAAGAATTTAAAGGACGGTACTTAATCAAAATGTTATAAAGGGAAATTGTAAAAAATGTAGGGTTTGTGAAATTTATTTATAAAAATACGTTCCAACTTATCCTTTGCTTTCTATAATCAATTTTAAGTTTCAGTTTTCACTCTATACGTTCTATATATACACTGTTTTATCAAGCTTCAGTCGCTTTCTCTTTTTACATATCGTGTTTCTCTCCATCAAAATTTCTCTTCCTTGTTTCGATTATCCTCGATTTTCTCTAGATCGAAGTTAATGCTCTCTGCAATTCTTAAATTCTTTGCACAATTCCAATTTTCTAGCTTTCGACCAGTTTTTTTTTCAATCGAGAATGAGGATCCATGGAGTTGAAACCTTGATGTTGCTGATAGATTTCGTTTTGTCTCTTTGTGTTTGTTTTTGTTGTTAATTTGTAAAAGGATTATGCAATTTTTGTGTTGTAATTGATGTGAGGATTTCATTAGGCTGCATGAAATTGTAAATTTATATACTAATCTGATTTGTATCACTCTCATTGGTCTTGGGAAGTCTGCTCTTCAAAGTATTTCGGAACTTAAATCAGCTGATTAGGTGTAATTAGTTATCTTACATGTTTAGATAACTTTCTAATGCATTCTCATCACTTTTCAAGATTAATTTAACACAACTTATTCTTCATACCAGTTAGATACCAATTACATACTAGATTCTAACAAGATGCAGAAAATTACAAGCTAAATACCAGTTAGATACCAGATTTTTAACAAAATGCAAAAAACTACAAGCTAATACAACTTAAATACTAGTTACCTACCAGATTCTAATAAGATTAAGAAAATCACAAGCTAAATACCAGTTAAATACCAGTTAGATACCAGTTTCCTACCACTTTCTTACTTGTTTTGACATTTTTTGTTCTTCATACTAGTTAGATACCAGATTCCTACTGTTTTAATTTCAATACCAGTTAAATACCAGTTAGATACCAGTTTCCTACCATTTTCTTACTAGTTTTGACATTTTTTATTCTTCATACCAGTTAGATACCAGATTCCTACTGTTTTAATTTCAATACCAGTTAGATACCAGTTT
>CATIWQ010066509.1:0-35190 GCA_949673415.1 Euphorbia schlechtendalii | reverse complement strand
TTGCAATCAACGCGTCCCAATTGCTACAATTAATTCGCTTGAAGGATAGAGGGGTACCAAGATAACTTACGGGGAAAGTCTCGGTTTTGCATCCAAGGCTTGAAGCGCAATCGTGCAACATCCTTTCATCAACATTGACCTCGAGGATGGAGCTCTTGTGATAGTTTATGCGAAGGCCCGATATTAATTCGAAACATCGTAATATGCGGTATAATTGGGGAATAAGAGACGCATCTGGTGGAATAAAGATGATTGTGTCATCCGCGAATTGCAATAGGGAGACATCTGGCAGAGAATCCTCTATTTTGAACCCCGGAAAGAGTCCCTCGCGAATACTCGTATCGAAGAGCTGCTTTAGACCCTCAACAGCTAGGACAAAAATGAATGGCGATAACGGATCACCTTGTTTCACGCCTCTTTGAATTAGAATCGGTCGATTCGGGCTTCCGTTGATTAGGAGAGATGTGGTAGAGTTGTGTCGGCAGCATCACAACCAAGAAATCCATTTGTGATTAAACCCCATCTTTGTCAAAATCGAATCAATGTAGGACCATGAGACACAATCGAAAGCTTCATGGAAGTCCAATTTCAGGACCATGCAAGACCGACGCTGTTTATGAATGGAATGGAGTATTTCGGAAGCCAAAAAGGAGCATTCGTGGATGCTTCTGTCTTTAACGAACGCAAATTGATTACCCGAAATAAGAGATGGCAAGACCAATTTCAAACGTGAGGAAAGTAGTTTCGTCACCACCTTATAGACGGTGAATTAGAGCAATTGGTCGGAAATTCTGAATATCACAAGTTCCGGGCACTTTTGGAATAAGGACCGTAAACGAATTTTTGATCAATTTCGGTAAGTAAGCCGACTCATGAAATTTCGCGAATAACTCCATAATTATCCGGTGTTTAATCTAAATAAAGTATTAAGGTGTGTCAGATTTTCATTTCCTTGGAATTGTTTTCACCTTATTTTACAAAAAACACATTCTCACATACTTTTTTCTGAAAGCAATTGAAAAGCGGGTGAACAATTTTCACATGTCGTTTTTTTATGCTATCAGATGTAAAACATCCCTAAATATTGATTTTCGTATAGTCTTGTAAGCAGAATTTGTCAAAACCAAAAATGCATATCCCTTGTTCTTGCTCAAGTTATGATTTCAAAGAAAAGTATTCCTTGTTTTCATTAAAAAAAGATAAAAAAAATTCCCTCATTTCTTCTTGGAATTCCCCCAATAAAAGCAAATATGCAAGGATTCCCCCGTTAAGAACCCCACCAAGCAAGAAAAAAAGCCTCATGCATTCGACATATAATGCATTACTTAGTTGGAGGATCTAATATGGCATATTAGAGCCCAACTCATATTGGCCCATTTAGCTTAGCAAAGGCTCACAAGGAGTAATCCTAAAAGTAAGAAACTCCTCACTTACCTCAACATCTATATATAAAGGACACAAATCATTAAAGAAGGTACATAAGTTTACCACATCACTCTACATACATTATTCTTTAGGCCTCATACTTACTTGAGCGTTGGAGAGCCTTCGTCGGAATCCCGGCCAGGGCCCTCTAACTTCGTTGTTGTCTTGCATATCAGCCATTTTTGGATCTCACGACATCATTGATGCGGTGAGCGTGGAACGAACTTTGATTTTGCCTTCACGTTTCTATGAATTTCTAAATGCCAAATTCTTCAGCAAGGGTATTCTATCTCTTTTCCAGCAAAATCCCAAGGATCGATTGAAGATATATTTTACAGATCCATATTTGATCAATGGTGATTCATGGCAACGCCTAACAAAGGAAATGGTTTGATTAAAATCAGCAAAGATGATATTATACAAGGCAAATCTTCATAAGGGCTTATTAATTTGAGAGACAGCTCAATTTCAATCAAGATTTGATCCAGCGAAGCCACATGAAAAAGGGTGGCTTCCATCTAAAGAGCACACCATGTTATCAGGATCGTCTCTGATCAATACAAAATTGGAAGAAGCATGAATTTAAAAGTTGTTTTTATTTGTACAAAATTGCTTCGGCCAGGACATAAATTTCTATAAACCTTCCATATTATTTAGTCCGAACATGGGACATTCATCATTTGTGACGGTGTAAGTTGCCGAAGTAAATGGTCATTAGATCTATTCAGGCCTTTCTTTCCTTATTACACGTTTGCCCGTACCTGGAGAAGGGAAAAAAAGTTCAAGCTAGAATCAAAAGCCAATTGTTCCAAGGAGGGAAAAAATGTTACATAGTCGCATATTATTGCAAATTCAAGAAAAAAGGCTTAATGTATCATTTGTTACTCCAATTTGTTTTCAAATAACTTTAAGAATGTCCCCCGGCTATCTCAATTTCGAAAAAGTGAACGTTGCAACTACCTTTGTGTTAGTATTTTAATGTAATTGGATCGACTGGTTTGACCAATGCGATCGTAACGTTTCATCGAACAAGTCGGGAGAGCGTGGAATACACACTTGTTCGGATACGTTTACGATTTGGGGGTCCGGGGCAACACCTCCGGGTGCGAGGTCCAAAGGGCGGCAGCGTCCCGGGCTGGGATCGAGCTTAATAATTTCACAGAAATGTCTTTTTTTGACCGAAACTAAGTGTCTATTGAACATAACTAAAATCTGAAAAAACATGTCTTTTAGACATGCTGCTTCCTGAAACAATATGTCTATTGACATTTGGTTATTTATTTCACCAAAATGAAATTGACAAATAAGTAGAAGGAAACTCGGATATTTTCGCAGCAAATATTAAGTTATAGTTCTTGATGTAAGTTCTAATTATGTTCGATTGAGAGTTCGGTGAATCGACTAAATAAATTTCAATTGACAGTGATATTCACGACTTCAGATAGGAAATACCTAGATTCCAATACTTTGTTCGACTAATTCAATCTCAACACATGGCGTGATTTACACGCGCGGATGAATTTTCAGGTTTTCACCGGGAAAGTTCATTCCCTTGCGTGAAATCTAGCTCGGAATCAGGGAACTCGCTTCCCCCATCAAACTCAAGTTCCCAAATTTCTAAAACCCCTACCGAATTATCAGTTCCTCTACGAACAAAAACCAAATAATCAGCAATGAATCCCTAAACTGAAATCTCTACGAATACAACTGAAATTCCCAACTTTCAGATCCAAAACCTCAGCAATAAACACGAAATTACACAATAAAACACAAATAATCAACTAAAAATCTCACAAAGAACTCAAACTACAACTGTTTCTCCCAAATTAAATTCCCAAGACCCTCTCTTTTTCTTTCCCAAAGCTCTGCAATCCCTTAATAGATACCCAAAAACAGTAAAGATACAAAAGACGAAGGTACAAACAGTTGTTCAATTAGATGAAAAGAAGAGAAATGGGTATTGAGCAAAGAATTGAAGAATTGTGAGATTTCATGGGCTAGCAACTCCGACAAGACGAGCTCCAACAATGCCGTCAAAATCTTTTTTCTTTTGTTTTTTCATTTTTTCCCAATAATTTCGGTGAACAAGTTCTAATATTCAAAGATTGACATGGCGAATGCCATGTCCGACATAGGTAGTTGAAATGTGTACTTTTTCGAAGTTTAGGTAATTAGGGGGTGATTTTAAATTTTAGATTGTTAGAGTTTTTTTTGAAAAAGGTTGGAATATCGAATGATGAGTTAAGTCAAAAGAAATTATTAAGTTTGGGTAAATATCTACAATTCACATGTCTTGGGGAATTCAATATTTGTAGGAAAAGAAATGTTATCATTTTATGCATATTTATTGATTCATATATAAAAAAATAGCATACAACAAACAAATAAAATGTCCTGCCACCACTAGAAAAACATAACCAATCATATAAACATAACAAAAAATAACTTGTAGTGTTTAATCTTACGACTAATAATTTTGAAAATACATCACTATAAAAATTCCGGCATACTCCATAAACTCGACCAAACATGTAAATCTGAACTGATTTCGCTAAAGAGAGATAATTCTGGATGTCAAAAGAGGAAGGTCAACATGGATCTTTACCTTAAAAACCGATAAAGTCTTATCCATTTGTTAAACTATCAAAATCGAGGTGTGTAGTAACAGATCTATGATTGAAGACAACAATCGCGCAGCAAAAGAAGGAACATACACAAATTATTGAGATAATAAAATAAAATATATATGAAGAGCGTTACAAAAACCTAGACGGGAGGAGGAGAGTGTTCTTCCTCCTGAAAGCTGAGAACTAAGAGTGGGGTTGCTTACAGAAGCAAAAGAAATCTTTGGGAATTCGATATTATTATATTAGCAAAACAATATTGGAGTTCATTTCTGAACCTATGGCCCTAGTCACTCGCATTTTGAAGCATAAATATTTCCTGGATTGTTCCAATCAAGGCGAACGCTGGTTATATCTGTTGGGATTATCGGCAACCAAACATATTTTAGCATCATCGACATTGAAGTAAGCATTGTTTGGGCTATTATATGATATGGGTTCGATGAAACAGCTTTGTTTGGAATGTAAAATTCCGCAACTCTAATCAGTCATGGTAAAGGAATTTTTAGCGAATGGATGCGTGCAAAACTTGGTGCGACTGGGTTAAATACAATATAAATGCAAGCACGATCGGTTTAGGAAATTGTTAGGCCATACGTGCATTGTTGGGGATCATAACTGGAATGTGGTTGTGGCGAGATCAAATTTATTACAAGGTGGAGATCCATTCATGACCAATTAATGTTGGAGATGGATGCCTTAAACATTTTTAGTGCCATCAATGATAGTTCTCCTTTACAAGGTTTTATGTTTTATTTTATCAAAGGCAAATTTCTAACTAATATTTGTGTAGCTCGACCACTAGTTATTCAACAATTAGAAGATGTAGTTATTCCAATTCTCTCCTTTCAATTTGAATCAATAAACTATTCATCATTAAGGTGATATTTTATTCACTAAATGACTATTTCATGCTATATAGAATGGAAACTTGATATTTCCACGTGTCAATATCAGATCCTGAAACTTGATACATTTTTTCTCAGTTTCTTAACTTATATTTTTCTAAGAAATGATGTTTCCGCGACAAAATGAATGAAATGATATGAAATATGATAGACTTTTTGTGTGAATCCATCATGGATATTCCTAAATTAATTGAAAGAGTTTGTATTCCAATATCTGGGAATGAGTACGATAGATCCAACATACATGTAAGGATGGCAACGGATCCTGATCCGTTTTTTTGGATCTGGTTCTTAATTTTATAAATCCGAATCCAAGAAAATAGTTATGGATTCGGATCCGGATTTTACAATGAAACCCGGGTCCATAATTAAAGATTAATTTTACTTTTTTATTTATTATTTATCTCAAAAATATTGGATAGTTAAGATTTATTTATATTTATCTCGAAAATATTGGATAGTTAAGATTATTTGAGATCCACGTAAATCCAATTGCATGAACATAATTAAATGAGCATTTAAACTATATAAAATAAAGTAAAATGAACAAGCATGAAAGCTGAAACTAAGAATTTGATGTTAATTACATGGACCCGTTTTAGATCCGTTTCTGGACCCGGATCCCTGAAATCTATTGGATCTGGATCCTAAAATTATGGATCCAACAGATCCGAATCGGATCCGGTCTAATACATTTAAACGGATCCGAACCGGGTCCAAGTTGAACCCGGTCCAGGTCCTATCCGTTGCCATCCCTACTTACATGATTTATAATAGTACCCATTTTTTCACTACTATTCTATTCTATGTAATAGTCCTGAAACAAACATATCAATATTTCAATGTAAATAACTTGAAAAATAACGTCTACAAAGATTAATCAGAATAACTTACTATATCATTTATCAAGAGGAACAAACTTCCACATAAAACCTTAATTACCTCATGAAATATTACATACAATATACATTCTAACTACCTGAAACAAATCTGTAACCCCAATTCAAATTTGAACAACTAAATCAATTCTACATAACCTAAGATGAGAAAATGCAACATGAAACAAACCCTTCTTCTGCTACCACTCGATCAAAAGAAAGATGGCATCTTTATCTTTTACAACAGGCTAATCTCTAAGAAGCTGGTATAGCCTTCCAGTTTCAAGGCACACCTGAAGGAGACCAAAGATTGCCAAGTAAGCAATATTCATCCATGCTGATAAAAATTTTCAGACAAAGAAGAGAGATATTTACCAATAAAATTTCTACCTTCATGGCAAACTCAGTCACTGTTTATGTAGTGGGTAATTCCCGTATTCACAGAAATCGAACTTGTCATCTACTGAAAAGAGTAGACAGCGAAGTCGAACTACTCTTCTCCTTAGCCACATTTTGTGATCTTATTTTCTCACCGTCACTTCTGTTACTATTCTTGGACTGCATGTTTTCTTCATGCTCCAAAGCAAGACGCTTTACCTTTACTTCATCCTCCTTGCCCTGCCTCTTCTTGTTAGGAATGGTCGAATGCTTCTCATTATATTCTTCCTGGTTACGGGAAATGCATTTTCTAGTTACTTGCCCTTCAGCTAGGTCACTTGTCTTCTTGGTCTGAGCTCCCTCATCGGATAAAGATTGCACCTTTACAACTTTTTTCTTGCGACGCTTTGCTTTTACTGCATCTGAAATGTCCTGACACTTCTCGTTAGGATTGGAATGTGTTTCATTTACTTTAGTTACCTGACATCTACCGCTCAAAGTTTCCATGATTATTTGACCAAGGACAAACCTAGACTCAACATCAATCCCCTTCCCTAATAGTTTGTAATCAATCATGAAACTCTCTCTTCCATGTTCGTAACTCTTAATTTTACGCAGCAGGACATCAAATAGGCGAGCAACATCCTTCTCGTTTTTCTTTGAAACAAATGCCTGAGCAAAATGCAGAAGATTACATTCGAAATAGAAAACACTTTAGCCTGAATATGATAAAAAGAAGCCACTCTAGAAAGATGAAGGTTAAGAAAAGTTCAATCTTAAACTGAAATTCCTGTAGGGGTACGGAAAGATCTAATATGAAGCCTCCATTGAAAAACAAATGTCATTAACTGTGCTATTAATTAGCATTATTATCAGCTGTCAATAGGGAAAAATGGTAGAAAATACAAATGTCAATGTTCTCATTGAGCTTATCTTCAGTCTTTTTAGTTTAAAATAATAAAAACGCTAATAATAATGATAAATCCATTTAATTTGATCCCTGATAAAGGTTTAGCTCCTTCATACCCATTTAGACAAGGTGAACATCTATCAGTACTCAGTAGCACATGAGAAATTTTGCAAATTCCATTTTCAGTAGGTTATATAAAATTATGAAATTTGATGATAACTGAGGTCCAGAGAGGGGATACTAGGAATACTAGCTAGTCACGTGTAACTCCGAAACAATGCTGAAGTAAAAATACCAAGATCAACCTTAACAAACAACAACAAGATTTTATAGGCACTTACCAAACCGGAAATCGATGAATCTTGGTCTTCATACATGGACTGAACAAGAATATTGGCATCATTATCAACCAAGGCACCAACAGAATCTTGAACCAAATCTGATAAATGACTAACTTCTTCTGAAACTTCATCATCTGATTTTAAGTCAGAGAATCCTGAGATCTCAGGTACAATATTAACTTGTATTTTTGCATTTTTTCTTGCAAATTTTACACCTTCTTTCCAGCTTCCATGATATAGTACAGATGCAAAGACCCACACTACAAATGCATCTTGTGGGTTGGTTACTAATGCCTGGTGGAATGCCAAAAGTCCAAGCCTGTCCCATAAACAAGGACATATCAGTAATGATCTCTTTAGTAACGAACCTCTCTCTCTCTGTATATGTGTATACATACACACAATTATTGATCAGGGAGAAAATTTAGTTCAACTCAACATTTACAAAACATAGAAATTCAAAAATTCTTAAAGTTAATGTACTAGTTGGCAGGAAATCTTTCCATATAACATTCTGGGAGAATTGTTTAACAATTAGAGCATCAAGGCAAGCAGTTAAATGTGAAAAATCTAAATCAAATTTATGGTTTTTTAGCTTCAGTCAAGATAAAACATTGTAACCTAATGTATTGGCTAAACTCAATAACTGTCATGATACAGATTTGTGGTGTAATACGCATATTCATATTCTCACATCTATGAAATTTGGAAAAGAACGATAACAATAACACATGTCTCACCAGAGATTACAATGGCATGGTCGATCACAGGTAACCAATTTATCCAAATTGAAGAACAGATTCTGCCATGAAGAAAGGGGATAGATTACAAAATAAGTAGGAACTGAAAGGAATAATAAAATATGGAACTGGTTAAAAGCTAAAACTGAAATCGGATTTTACTTCAAGCTTACAATAAACATTTAGTGTCGTACAAGCATGTTACATACTATTTTATCATGATTGTTTCAGGGGAAAGAGCTGTGTAACATTCAAGTAACTGTGCCATTAGTTAAGAAATTCAATGTAATTGAAAATTTTTAAAGATCATTTGAATTGCATATTCTTTTAGCTATTTTAAGTACAACATGATACAAGGATTTTATCAGCATTCAAAAACTACCCAGATTCATTACTACAAGTTCTAGTCATATTAAAAAAATATCGATGATAGCATGGTCAAAAATGAAATTTCCAAATCCTCCATCCAGATGAACCCGAGTTCATTCAACTTTACAATCCTAGTTGAGTTCAATTACAAAGAATATCCTGACAATTAATTTCAAGCAGAAAACATCAACTTTAGCTTAAAAGAGATTTATATGTATCTTAGTTAGTACAGCTACTAAAAAGTTGCATCAATATTTAATGTGCTTCTATAAAATGTTAGAAAATAATAAATATAGGTTTGCTTATTAGAGAAATCATATGCATGATTATTCCTCACATACAACATAATTCATTTTTCTCCAACAAAATTACCATTTCATAGTCTAAGTTTGAGAGATGGGAAGAAATTGTTCCATCTTGTCTTATTGACAATACACTTATGATTACGCTGTGTATGCTGTCACAGACAGCTGTATACTTCCTGTAACAGTTTCCATGTTCTATTTCATAAAGCGGTCATGAGTTCTGATTATATTGAATCCCACAACTATTTTACAAGCATCCAAGACAATGTAAAAGATAAATTAATAAATATTAGTTTTTGCTATATATCTAAAACTTACCATTAACATCACAGAACTCCTGGAAGATGTTCTATCAAACTGTTGACTAAGGTATGCTGCCTGCAATTAAGACTTCAAAGTGAGATGTAAAATGAACTAATGGTAACCATCTAATAATATTTGAATTCAGCAATTTGGGGAAAATCTACAAACATGGAATGGAAGAAACAGTTCAAGTAGGTTGAATCTCCATAGCAAATAGATAGTAGATTCAGCAGCTCCATAAGCTAGCATGTAGTTTAATTCCATCATTATCCTGCCCTGGTTAAAAGAGAATGCAAGTGACATGCTAATTTCATAACACTGGAAATTAAAGGAATGCACCAACAAGAAATTATAACAATCTAATACAGTAGGTGGCCTCACAAACTAGACGAAGTATTAAACATATAACTGGAATAAAGAAACAAAATGAATTTCAGGAAGCAGATTATTCTGCTAACCTGTAAAGTACCTTCTCCAAATTCTTAACTGATGATGCCAATTTTCCTATAGCCAATTCAGTGTCCTCAGAAATCGACAGACCCAATCGGCCAGCAATTCTCAATCCCCGCAAAATTCTTGCTGCCCAATAAAATTTCCGAAAAAGGTTAACGTAAGAGATTGAACTAATATTGTAGGCTTACAGAGAAAAAAAGTTTATATAGATTCAAAAGAAAAAATGAAATAACTTTTGTATCTTTTGTTTTATGGATCCCGATAGTATGAAACAAGTTGTCATTTTTTGTTAGGCCTGCACATGAAGGTTGAAAACACTAACCGCAATCCTCTTGGAATGACAAATAAGCAGGTTTCAGGGTACGTAGCTGTAAAAGTATTACTAATTAAAAAAATGGAAGAGAAATAATAAAAAAAACTCAATACCAGACAAAATGAAGCCATAAACTGTAAAGGAAAAAAAATATCACCTTCAAGGTCTTTATATCTTCCATTCCATTGGTATAATCATAGATTTTATTCTGAAATGGGTCGAAGAATAAACTGTTTCCAATATCAAAAGTATATCCCACTCAGTCAGCAGTAACTTATAGGTACTATACGTTGTACTTCAGAACATAACTTTCATGGTATATGTCTTTCAAAAAAAAATTCACATTAATTCTTAATATGAAGTTGCTTAAAAAGAAACAAGAAAAGATGCCTGTTAATTGTGAAGTCCCGACGTATACTATCTTTCCAGCAGACGAAGTCTATTTTATCACAGCCAGCTGGTTTTTTCGGTAACATCTGAGTTTCGTTTTCTTTTGAGTGATTGGCAACTGTATCAAAACTGGACACCTATCACCAAAAGAGAGATACGAAGAAACGGAACTCATGCAAAGTACAGTAAAAACTGTAAACTTACTGTGAAAAATCAAATAAAGCATGATACAAATATCCCAAAACTGGTTATCTATCACCAAATTAGAAAGGAGAAGCACCAAAAACAATGCATAGAGACACACGAAAATAAAGAATAAGATTATATACTGTCCAAGAGAATACAGAAGTTCAAAAAGCAAATAGCAATCATATGTCGAAGAAAGGATTGAACATTTATTTTTCTACAAATATAAAAAGAGTTCTTTCATACCTCAACTACTGAATCTCTTATCCGCACCCTGCATATGGGAAATTTTTTTCCAACGATGAGGCAATTTCTGAAGATCCTCTTAACCTATAATAAGATATTACAAAACCTTCAGTTCAGAAACTTTTCCAACCTTAAAGACCCTGAATTCAACACGACATTGGGACAAAATGATGCTAATGAACATAAACAGAAATAACACCTGTGTAAGTCCAGCTGTTGTGACTACATCAATATCTTTAGGCACTTTCTTAAGAAGAAAATCTCGCACGCATCCTCCAACCAAGTAAACTGGAAATCCTGTAATTAATAGAAAATAAACCACATGATCATCAAATGATGTAGGGCTGCAGACAAGTATAAATATAAATCAACCAATAGCTTAGAGGGCGCAAAATGAACTAACAAGGACTGCAAAACCAGTACCAGTGAACTTGTTTGCACACAACAGGCTACTAATTTACTTAAATGGATGAATTCCTCTCGTAGTTTCTTAGAATACAAAAGCATCATAAAATTAGTAGCAAAGGAAAACCAATATACCTTGATGATGCAGTTTATTTAAAACAGCCCACGCATAAGGTGGAATCTTCCAACGGTATACACCAAGACGATTTGCGTCTATCTTTTTCCATTTTGACATTTCTATAACACAATATAAAAAAAGGAAGCAATAAATAAAAAGATGATTTTGCTAAACTTATAGTCATAATTCTTCTTACTCTGCTGGGACACAGAATCATATCCTTCCTTTTTGCGGCGTGGCCTAGTATTTGATTCGGTGACCGTGTGGGTGAACCTCTGTATCTGAAAATTAAAAAACATAAACAGTTACAGCATACTACCATAAGGTGCTCGATGAAATGCCCCAACGAAGAAAAACAGGGCATGAGGAAAAAACAAAAGACCTGCGAGGCGGTGAGGGTTTTAAGACGAGATAACAAGGAGTTTTTGCATTTTAGGAATATTGACATTAGAGGGCTGGGTGAAGACCATGAAAATCAAGCCCTTGTTGCAGTGTTTGTGATTGGAGAGAAAGCTCTAGTCTAGTTCACGTTTGAGTAAATTTCTTGTAACGGCGTCTTAACTTGATAACACCACAACCCGACCCGACTGCCGCATTGAAAATTTTTAATAGAATAGAATATATAAGTTTCGAAAGTTAAAAAAAAAAAGATAACTTTTGAGAAATTCACCTAATTAAACTGAATCGAACTCAACTAAATTTATATCACTTCGGTTTCGATATTTAAAGCACAATCGTTATTCACCGTACTTTTATTATATTTAAACCTTTAATTAAAATATCATTATGAGCAGACGATTTTTTTACCTAGGACATAAAAATATCCATTTGAAGTGCTTATGAAATATTTACCTTTTGAAATGTTCATGTATTTTTTATAGGTAAAAAATGTGATTATATTAAGATATATACATAAGATGTATTTGAAGACAATTTTATTAAAAGTCCACATAAAGATAAAATAAAGTCTTTTACTTTATTTAAAAAAAATAGAGTCGCCACCCTATTCAGCTTCACTGGGATTGGTAGTAAGTATACTGATCGAAAATGAGATTTTATAGCAAAAAGAAGGTGATTCTGAGTTCGGACATAATAGCTACTATTTTATTCAAAACTTTGAGAATTGTGATATAAACGGTAATTTTGACATCACGACGACATTATAAAATTACAATATTTAACAAAAATTTTGGGAGGGTGACGACACTACTTTGAATTTCCTTATGAGAATTCAGGCATAATTCCCCTTATTTCGGGAAATCGACTTGCAAGCTAATTCACACATATTAATGCATCTTAGATATAAAAGCAACCCCAATGACATAATTTTTCACAAAAATCAAAATGCAATATGAAAATAATAAATTTATGAGTGGGCTTAGAGCCAATTACCCTCAATTTTACCTCTTTAGGTATCCAATGTGCAGTTTGGAACCGAATTTGTCAAGAGATTGAAAAGTTAAGATTGATGGAAGTGAGATCTAGCAAGTTTATGACTATTGTTAGTTTCCGAAGGATAAATAGTTTTGAAAGTTCTGAGTTCAGAAGGAAGCCTCAGAAGGAAGTCGCCTTAGAAGCACATGGATTTATCAGAAGAACTATGAAGTCTCAGAGGTCATCATTATCAGAAGAAGAGTTATACAAATAACAAAGGATCTCTCAATACTCAGATCGTTCAAATGCTCCTCAACTGGCGCCAAAAAGTCAAAATAACTGACTTAGCATTTAATGCCGCCGCACGCATTAGGCTTACGTCTGCTACAAAACAAAAATTGCTGCAAATTCAGGAACAAATCTCACATGCTTTGCTGAAAACATATCTGCAAGTACAAAGTGGACCCGCAAAATCAACCAAATACAACAAAGTGCAAATCAAACCTAGACGAGCTCTCTAACGGATTATTAACGGAAATAAGACTGAGAGACAACGGCAGGATTTCCAGCAACGGTCCTAAATATCAATGGAAATTTTCTCTCCCTCTATAAAAAGAAGGTTTCCTGCATTTGAAAAGGTTGCCGAATCCTAATACAAGTACTAAAGCAAAAACAACTCTCAATCTGCTTACAACCTTTTCATAGCAAATTGTTGGATTCTGAAGGATAAATAGTTTTGTAAGTTCTGAGTTCAGAAGGAAGTCGCCTTAGAAGCACACGGATTCATCAGAGGAACTATGAAATCTCAGAGGTCATAATTATCAGAAGAGGAGTTATATAAATAACAAAGGATCTCTCAATACTCAGACCATTAAAAGACCCCTCTGAGGATTGCAAAAAGTCAACTCAATCTTTTGGCGCCAAAAAGTCAAAACAACTGACTTAGCATTTAATGCCGCCGCGCACCTTGGGCTTACGTCTGCTACAAAACAAAAATTACTGCAAATTCAAGAACAAATCTCACTTGCTTTGCTGAAATCATATCTACAAGTACAAAGTGGACTCGCAAAATCAACAAAATACAACAAAGTGCAAATCAAACCTTGACGAGCTCTCTAACGGATTTTTAACGGAAACAAGACTGAGAGACAACGGCAGGATTTCCAGCAACGGTCCTACATATCAACGGAAACTTTCTCTCGCTCTATAAAAAGAAGGTTTCCTGCATTTGAAAAGGTTGCCGAATCCTAATACAAGTACTAAAGCAAAAACAACTCTCAATCTGCTTACAACCTTTTCATAGCAAACATTCAAATCTTATCCGTTTGTAATTGAACTGACTGAAATAGAGTTCAGAAGTTCACAAAGATCATCTTCATTAAACTGTTGTAACTTACACTAAGCTAAGGGTAAGATAGTGTGAGGGAGCGATGTTCTAGTAAGAAAGGTACTTAATAGAGACGAAGGTCAGAGCCTCAGATATAGAAGGAAGGAACTTTTGTATTGGTATAGCTCAGCAAAGACTGTTGAAGGGTACTTCAGTCAAGGCATTGTAAAAGGTTTATTCTTCACCAGAAGAAGAGTTTATAGTGAATTAAATCTTGGACTGGAGTTTCCAAGGACTGGATTAGGCAGAGGCTGAACCAGGATAAAAATCTCTGTTTGCATTTCTTTACTCAGCTTATTTACTTGTGTGTTTATTCCATTCTGCATTTGAAATTCATAGAACCAAAAGGGGATTCTGAGTAACTAATACTTACTCAGAAGCAACTTCAGAAGCATTTTTCTGAAGTAAAGTGAGAACTCGAAAAAGAGTCATTCACCCCCCCTCTGACCTATTTTATACCCTTACTGGGCCTAACAGAATGTAATTAGCTTGCTAGACCTAATATGCATAAATCCACGATTGTTGATATTGATACTGGAAAGAGCAGTTACTGGTACATGTAGATTTTCAAATTTAAACAATTTCATATTTCAACAGTCATTAAAGTTATGTTGTTATATTCTAAATATATTCTATTCATATTTGATAACTTTTATGTTATATTGAAGTGTAACAAGATAAGATTTATAGGGAAAATTTTATGGTGACCTTTTCAAAACAAAGTCTTCAATTACTTTGCCCCTTATCATCTTCAGATTGATGATGTGAAGATTTGAATTTTTCTAACAAATATATGTTTGAAATTTTAAATTTAGATCTCAAATCTAAAATTCTAAAATTTCATACTTAAAATTTAATTTATTTTATCTTTTAATCCTATATTAATGCTTTAGGTATTGAACTTTGAAAGAAGAAACTTTAGTGTGTGTTTTTATTCAAATATAATGAATTCATGGATTTGAATATGAGTCCAACAAAGCAGAGTATGAATATAGAGTTGGAGCAACATGTCCACCAAAATGAGGTAATTTACTTTGTTATAATGAAATATTTCTCACTTAAAGTTTTGGTTTTCTTCTCTATCTTTTTTTTACTTTTACAACTTTCTACCCAAAAAAAATGAGGTAAACTCGGTTTGTTTCAACGAAAATCTTGTGCATATTTTTAATGTTATTATACACATTTAAAACAATTATTATGTATATATTTTTTATAATCTCATTAAACTTTTATTCATATGCAGTTTAATTTTGATAATCCTAATAGTCCCAAGAAATCGTCAATTCATAGTAATTCCAACGATTATCTTCATTTGCAGAAATTACATGCACTAGTAAATTCAGGTAATATTCTCATCAATTCAAATAAGAATATTGAAAAAATAGTTTCTTCAATGCACAATAATCTTGAAAAAATGTTGAATTTGTTAGAAGAAAGGTTAGTTCCCACACCAGAGAAGAAAGAATGTTTGAATGATAAGTTTCCGGATGACTTAAAAGTTAATACCAAACAGAAAAAAGATGGTGATGTATTGAAAATGAGGAAGATTCAAAGTTAAAGCATCAACAAATAAGTGTGATAAATCGACTGAATTTTTTTATAGTACTCTATTTGTTAATTTTTTTCCCTACAAAATCATCTTCTCCATTAGATCCTACAAAAAAATAAGTTTTGTTAATTTCTTCTCTATCTTTTTTTTTACTTTTACAACTTTCTACCCAAAAAATTAACAAACGGAGTACTACGAAAAAATTCAGTCGATTTATTACACTTATTTGTTGATGCTTTAACATTTGAATCTTCCTCATTTTCAATGCATCACCATCTTTTTTCTGTTTGGTATTAACTTTTAAGTCATCCCAAAACTTATCATTCAAACATTCTTTCTTCTCTGGTGTGAGAACTAACCTTTCTTCTAACAAATTCAACATTTTTTCAAGATTATCGTGCATTGCAGAAACTATTTTTTCAATATTCTTATTTGAATTGATGAGAATATTACTTGAATTTATTAGTGCATCTAATTCCTGCAAATGAAGAGAATCGTTAGAACTACTATGAACTAACGATTTCTTAGGACTATTATGATTGTCAAAATTAAACTTAATATGAATAAAAGTTTAATGAGATTATAAAAAATATATACATAATGATTGTTTTAAATGCGTATCATAACATTAAAAATACGCACAAGATTTTCGTTGAAACAAACCGAGCTCACCACATTTTTTTTGGGTAGAAAGTTGTAAAAGTAAAAAAAAAGATAGAGAAGAAAACCAAAACTTTAAGTGAGAAATATTTCGTTATAAGAAAGTAAATTACCTCATTTTGGTGGACATGTTGCTCCAACTCTATATTCATACTCTGCTTTGTTGGACTCATATTCAAATCCATGAATTCATTATATTTTAATAAAAACACACACTAAAGTTACTTCTTTCAAAGTTCAATACCTAAAGCATTAATATAGGATTAAAAGATAAAATAAAATAAATTTTAAGTATGAAATTTTAGAATTTTAGATTTGAGATCTAAATTTAAAATTTCAAACATATATTTGTTAGAAAGATTCAAATCTTCACATCATCAATCTAAAGATGATAAGGGGCAAAGTAATTGAAGACTTTGTTTTGAAAAAGTCACCACAAAATTTTCCCTATAAATCTTATCTTGTTACACTTCAATATAACATAAAAGTTGTCAAATGTGAATAGAATATATTTAGAATATTAATATACCAACATAACTTTAATGACTGTTGAAATATTAAATTGTTTAAATTTGAAAATTTACATGTACCAGTAACTGCTCTTTCCAGTATCAATATTAACAACCGTGGATTTATGCATATTAGGTCTAGCATGCTCTAATTACATTCCTCTTGAGTCTACCCAATGCATTAACCAAAATGCAATAAACAACAAAACATGGTTCAGCTTCAATTTAAATTTAAAATGCATGAACGGTTCCTTGAAGTCTATTCCCATCGAGATGAAGTTCTCTAAGGTTCTTCAAATTGACAAGTTGAATGACAGCAGTATGTACGTTTACATCCGATGATAATTTCACAAGAAATAAAGTCTCCCTACAAAATATCTGAAACAAACATCTTTTCGAAATTAAGAGACATAATTGACGTAGTCTTATTTGCTTGTCTGTATGAAAACTAAATAAGATAGCAATACCAATAGGATAGCTTCCCTAGCAAGTTTGATTGCATCAGATGTTAGCTATCTAATGGAAAGGAAATAGTTGTAAAGAGAATGTACAGAACCTCAAAGCAAGGAATAGAAGATTTATGTTTCTACAGAAGAAGACACGGTAAGAGTTAGTTCATTGGTTGAAGCCACGTGGGAATGCAAATTATGAGATCTTGAAGAACACCAAATCCATGTCCAGTTACAAGGATCTGCATCTAAGCTGTTCCAATCTGACTAAACTAGAAATATTGACTCCTTAAAGGTTTTCAAATATTGACTCCTTAAAGGTTTTAAATGCCCAAACTATATAAAAAAATCCAGTACTCTAATTCAGTAAAGCAACAAAAAAAAAAGAAAAATATAACATCAAAATAGATTAGTTACATAAATATGCTTGATACAGCACTAAATCCAAAAAATTCTCCAAATTAAACATACACAAGTAAACATACCTTGTAATCCAACAAACATAACCACACCTGGTTTCCCCTTCTTTGGGGTGAAAGTTGGCTTCCCCAGATCCAACATTTTGCATAGTTCATTAAATATCGCCTAAGAAAAAAACCTCCTATAATCAACATCTCAATTGCACAGTAATCCAACTTTTAATCATAATAAAGTAGCGAAATGAATATATATGCATTTAATGAAATTGTAATTACTTGTCGGATGATCTTGCGCTTGTTGTGACCAGCAGCAAGGTCGTCGAGATTGACGATCTTCGTAATATTAGTTTGCATGGTGCAGACGAGCGCGAATTGGACATCAGATTGGAGGAGAGCATGGGTGATCTCGTTGAGGCACTCATTAAGCACCTTCTCTTCTATAATGGTAGCATTGCTCATCTGCTGGATAGCTCGGGATATGCTCCCGCCTAATTGTGCTAACACCATTTTGGATTTTGCAAAAGAATCTCACGCCCTTGGGTTTTAGAATTTGGGTTTTACAGAGAGTAGAGAGAATTTGGGGAATTAGGGATTTGTAAGAGACGCCGGAGCAACAGGTAAATATGATATAACACAAGATCGGAGGACTTGCGAAGAAATTGAGATGAAATTCTCATAATTGTCATGAAGCTGAAAGAAACTCCGATTAAACCAATTTTCACGATTGAAACTGCAAAACAGTTAGTTATAGATCAGGATTCAAATATGGCAGGATGTAAGTGGGTGTGCGAGGAAGAAGAAACGGTTGAAATTAGGGAATGAAATAATTGAAAACGAGTTGTTGGAAAAAATATTTATTTAATTTTAAACGTATGGGTTCCGGGAACATAGAGTTAAAAATAAGAATAACACCCATTAATGATACATTACAATCCATTAAAAGGACTATAGAATTTTCGCTTTTTGTAAGAAGGAAAGTGTAAATAAAAAAGTGACTCCAAAGCAACAAACTACTAGAAGACAATGTTACTCACATGCTCTTAACAGAATAATTTGGAGGCTCTGAACAAAAAAATTACTGAGCAGCATCTTTCCCACCTCACCCTATCAAAGTTTTGTTTTATAAGTAGTATTTGACGTTTTTCAAAAAAAAAAAAAAAAAAAAAAAGTAGTATTTGACCTAGGTGGTTCAAGCCTGTTTCAAGCTGAGGTGCGAATACTACTTAACAAGTTTGATTCAAGCCACTTTGATATTTTGTAGATTATATGACCTACGAGGGAAAAATTGCCAAATTAGTCCCCACCTCACCCTATCAAAGTTTTGTTTTATAAAATTATAAATACGCGTAAGTTTACCAATTTATGCTACAATAATTAAATTAAAAGTTTTCAGTATGCCACCTATCAATTTAATGTATATTTGCTGTACTCCACAATGAAAAAGAAGACTTCCATTTTAGACATTGTCAAATTAGAAGTTTAGAATCATTCTATACACTTCACTTTTATATTTTAGTGGACCGATCCATTATTGCTCATCTCTATGTCGACTATCACCACACAAAACTCATGTCAACTCTTGCTTATCTCTATCTCATAGGTTTCAATTTTCAACCCACCAAAACTAGTTTTTTTTATTTGGTCTCTTTAAACCCACCAAATTCAATTCGATTGTCATTTTATAGTAAAATATTAGTGTTAAGGTAACAAGAATTTCCTATTATTATTGGAATATTAGAATTACCTCCAAAATCTAAATAACTCAATTAACATCTTATTATTTTAAATCGATGGAAATTTGCACGTAATTTGTGCATTTTTATAATGATTTGAAAAGCACAATATGGCTTAGGTACAGAAAAATTAATTTCATTTGGATTTTTAAAAACGGGTATCATGACTACGTCTCATGACAAGCAGGAGATGAAGTGGTACATTTATGGGTTAATTGAGCTTTTTAGATGGTTAAAAAAAATCCGCCTAGCCCTTTTAGGCTTCGTTTAAGCAACGGCCGGAAATTTTGGAATCAGTTTGCTTGATTTTTAACCATCTAAATGCTGTCGAGAAGCAGTCTTATCTTGTACTACCTCCCTTTTTTAATAATTGCATTTTTGAGATCTTTGAAATTTTTTTAAATAAGTATCGTTTTAGGATTTTAATGTACATTTTATCCATTTTACCCTTATTTAATGCATATTGAAAATGATAAAAAAAATAAAATATCTAATTAATTTTCAAATAGATAAAATTCATGAAGGTAGATAAATATTTTATCATCCAAATTAACATGGTATTGATATTGGGAAATAACTTTAAAATAATAATTATTTAAAAAGGGATGAGTATAAAATTAGGAAATATTAAAAAAGACAGAAAAATGTTAATAAATGACTTCATAATTATTGCCAAATCAAGCTCAACACTACTGCTCTTCCATACGTTTTACGGTAAGCAACAATTAGTCTACTGCATCCAGTACACTGTTCATTAATGGATAACAGCCAAATTTTCCAAAGAAACAGTCTAAAATCATTGAATTAGAGACCGCCAAAAATTATTTTATTAAGCTTCGTGCAATTTTCAAATCCTACTAATCATGCTCAACTCCTCTGTTATAGTCCCCTGAAGAAACCCAATTTCGCCTTCAATGGAGTCCAAAAAACTATACTTTCTTTTCTTAATATTACTCTCTCTCTTTTCTTCTTCCTACCCTTTCCATCCGATTGACAATTACCTTCTCAATTGTGGCTCAAACACCAATACTTCACTCTATAATCGAGTTTTTGTCGCTGATTCCCTTAAACCCAGTTGGCTTCTTCTCTCTGCTGACAAGTCCGGTTCACTTATCCAGCAAAATCCACCGTCTAATACGCCCAATTTGTACCATTCTGCCAGAGTTTTCACCTCTGCTTCGAGCTACAAGTTCAGTATTAAGACAAATGGAACTCTGTTGTTACGCTTTCATTTCTCTCCGTTTGCAGCACAGAGTTTTAATTTGTTCAATGCGAAATTCAGTGTTACTGTGAACGGAAACAAGGTTTTGGGAGATTTTAGTACCCGAGTTTTTGTGATTAAAGAGTATATGGTGAAATCAACCGGCGAATCGCTTGAAATTTTGCTGACTCCACTCGGCGATGCGGGATTTGGATTCGTTAATGCAATTGAGGTCTTCTCTGCTCCGAAGGATTTCATTGTTGATTATGGAGCTAGGTTAGTTACTGCTTCTGGAATTGAAGAGTACAAGAATCTTTCATTTGATGTATTGGAGACAATTCATCGAATTAATGTTGGAGGTTCAAAATTGACACCTTTCAATGATACTCTATGGAGAAATTGGACCCCTGACGATGAATTTCTTGTTCTAAAATCTGCTGCTAAACGCGCAGTTACCACTCATAATCCTAATTACGAGAGTGGCGGAGCTAGCCCAGAGATTGCGCCTGATAATGTGTATATGACTGCACAACAGATGAATAGAGATAATGCAGCACTGGGCGCTAGATTCAATATAACATGGGATTTTCCTGTGCGCACACCAGGTGTTCGACATTTGGTCAGAATGCATTTTTGTGATATTGTCAGTAGTTCGCTTAACCAGTTGTTCTTTGATGTGTACATAAATGATTATTCTGCTTATAAGGATCTTGATTTATCAGCACTCACATTTCACGTGCTCTCATCTCCGGTATACATAGATTTTGTTGCAGATTCCAATCAACTGGGGGCTATTCAAATCAGTGTTGGACCCTCCGATTTGAGCAATCCTTCGAGAATCAATGCTATCTTGAACGGTGTAGAGATAATGAAGATCGTGAACTCCCCGAATTCTAAAACCAGATCAAATACTACTCGCACTTGGATTCTGTTAGGTTCAGTTCTTGGAAGTGCACTGCTTCTCTCTGTGGTGGCCCTTGTTATTTTCGCTTTCATATGCAAATGCAAGAAGAAAAAGAAGCCGAAAACGAGGCGCTCAGAAAGTTCAGGTTGGACACCTTTGCGCTTATATGGCGGCAGTTCTCACAGCAGAACGTCCGAATTAACAGCCAACGCAAACGCATACCAGACTCTGAAAATTCCCTTTTCCGACATCCAATTCGCCACTAACAATTTCGACGAAACTCTGATCATTGGTTCGGGTGGATTCGGCATGGTTTACAAAGGCATACTCAAAGACAACACAAAGGTTGCTGTAAAACGGGGCGTGCCCGGTTCCAGGCAAGGCCTGCCCGAATTCCAGACCGAAATTACGGTTCTGTCCAGGATCCGCCACCGCCACCTCGTCTCCCTAATCGGGTATTGCGAGGAGAATTCCGAGATGCTGCTCGTTTACGAGTACATGGAAAGAGGGCCGTTAAAGAACCACTTATACGGCTCGGGACACCCACCTTTGACGTGGAAACAAAGGCTCGAGATTTGCATTGGCTCGGCGAGAGGTCTTCACTATCTCCACACCGGTTCAACGCAAGGAATCATTCACCGCGACATAAAGTCGACAAATATCTTGCTGGACCAGAATTACGTGGCGAAAGTCGCCGATTTCGGCCTTTCGAGGTCCGGTCCTTGCCTCGACGAGACCCATGTAAGCACAGGTGTGAAGGGTAGTTTCGGGTATCTCGACCCCGAATATTTCAGACGGCAGCAGCTGACCGATAAATCGGACGTGTATTCGTTCGGGGTCGTGCTTTTCGAGGTTCTTTGCGCTAGGCCAGCTGTCGATCCGTTGCTTGCTAGGGAGCAAGTGAATTTAGGGGAATGGGCGATGCAGTGGCAGAAAAAGGGCATGCTCGAGAAAATTATCGATCCCAATCTCGTTGGACATATTAACCGAAGCTCTTTGAAGAAATTTGGAGAAACAGCGGAGAAATGTTTGGCGGATTACGGCATTGATAGGCCGACTATGGGAGATGTGTTGTGGAATTTAGAACATGCGCTTCAAATTCAAGAATCGGGTCAAAATAGCAACCCTAATGGTGAGGAGGTAATGTCGACTTCGATGGCTCCTCCTCCCTTGGGCTCGTCGAGCAACAACGAGACGGAATTAAGAGACTGTGGGGATGCTGTTTCAGACATCACAACTAGCAAAGTGTTTTCTCAGTTAATGAACAATGAAGGTAGATAGTAATAGTACATCGTATGCAACATTTTCTAAGATTATGTTAGAAGATCCGGTTTTAAACTAAGGGTAAAGATGTATGCTAATTTTGGTCTGAAAAGTTGCATATGCTGCTAAATAGACGTAATAGTTCATGTATGAATTGCATGATAGAATTTTGTATTTTTGCATTGCTTATGATATGATGTAGAGGTGAGTAAGAAACCTAAAGAATCGAACCGAATCTGAGAACCGGATCAAATAATTAGGTTCGATTCTTGGTTCTAATATTTTGTTAATTTGGTTTTAGGTTCGGTTCTCTGTTTTGAGAAGAAAAATCAAATAAACCGAGAACCGAACCTAATTAAAAAAATTAAGGTTCTTTTCATCTCTTTCGGTTCATTTACGTTTTATTCTTTTCAGATTTTATAATATAAATTTTTTATTCTTATATTGTAAATTATTGAAATGAAAAAAGGTGCTTTGCATGTTAGTGGTTCCATGTATATTTGTTTAATTTTTTTGTTATAATGATTATAAAATTAAATTCTGCTTTCTTAAACAATAGTTAATTCTTTAACATGAAAATAATTATTACATCTTTAACTTTGCTCTCCTAAAAAATAGTTAAATTTTTTTTATAGAAATACAATTTGGTTTTATGTGGAACCGAAACGAACCTAAATATTTAGGTTCGATCGGGGACCAAACCAAAATCTACTAGCTTTGGTATTAGGTTCGTAATTTTTTTGTTATTTGATTCGGTTCAGTTTTTTGATCGAACCGACCAATGTTCTCCTCTGATATGATGAATAAAATCTAACAAGTTTAACGGAATTTATTTAGCACAAGTGTGATGGTAATTCACCCTCTTTATTGGAAAGAATAACTTTGCATACTTTGAATCCTTTCTCACCAGAACAACTTTTTAATTATTGGATTGTGGCTTTAACTTGAGAATCAAAAAATTATTGAATGAGCACGTTTAAGTTAGAATAAGATGGTTCATCGAGTTGATGGACTGGATTTGAGTTAGGGTGAGGTTGAATTTATAAGATTATTCTCAAGTTTGGCATTCAATCATACGTGTTAATTTTTGGATGGGTAAACAAATAATGTGACAAATTTTTGTAAGCATGTGCTAATTCTTACTTTTAATTTTTTTTACTTGCTCGAAGAAGGAAAATCTTTTGCATATAATCAAAATCAATTACAGCTCTAATCAAATGTGGATAAGAATTAATCCAAGTCCCCGTACCCGTCAAAGAATCAGTTACTTGTCAGCAAATCAGTAACCTAATTGGTAGATCTATTGGTAAACAAAAGTCTCAAGTTCGAAAGAAAGCTAAAAGATGCAGACAATCCGCTAAAATAGAACCACTAGGAGCAAGAAGTGAAGATGAATTATTTAAGGCATTGACCAAAGTAAGGGCATCCATCTCAAACATTGTGTTGTCGAAAGTTGCTGTTTCAACCAACCAAAGACTTTGCAGCAACTCATTGCTTCAGCTGGGAACGCATCCCCATTACCTGTCAGGAGCATAGAATGTGAGGCTAAAGCTCATCCCTAACGGATCCCTAACAATGCAACCATGTCATGTCCCAATTTTGCACCAGATTCAAAGACACTTGCGTCTGTGTTGGCTTTCACCCAACCATATTGCGGCCGCCTCCCCAATTTGGGCTGCGATTAACCGATTTCCACTCGCTTAACAAAACCCGGATTATGGCAAATCACTTAAGAAGCATTTCTGAAATTATTATTCTATATAAGAAAATCAATTGAACCACTTTAGCAAATTTGAACACAATACTAGCTTCGGACCGGGTATTACACGGCCCATAAACATGTGGTTCACATCTCAAGGATCTTAAATTATTAATGGCATAACTAATGGCATCTAATCCCGTAACAAAGATTGGGGAGCCACGAGTTGATTAGGTCCTTCAAAGTTTGGGAAATTCCGAAATTCTTTGGTAATTCACTGATTTGTCACCATCTCGAAATAAAACAAGAAGCAAGGATATAGTCAAGGGTATAAATGAGCAGAGCCTAGACATTGATTGTTCAAGTTCCGTTCGTTAAATTTTTAATGAACTCAAACCGAGTTCGAGCTTTGATCAAACCGAGTCTGAGCCAAACTCGAGCTTGGTCAAACCAAGCCCAAGTAGGGCTCGAGCTGAACTCGAGCAGAGTTTAAATCGAGCTTTGTCGAGCTTTGTTTGGTCGAGCTTTAAATGAGCATTTTAATTAAATTTTCGACAAGCTCGTCAAACTTAAAATTATATTTTCACCTTAAAAATACTCAGATTTTACGTTACCAGGTGAAGAAGACGTTAGGAGAAGACGTTAGGGCAAGATAAGAGAGAAACTAAACAAAAACATGCGGTTTTTAGCAAAATATTGGGGTATATATATGAATGGTAAAATAGTAAAAGTCGAGCGGCTTTAGAAACCCATTTTCAATATTCATATTTCATGATATGTTCACAAGTCTTTTAATGAGCTTATTTACGAGTTGTTCACGAGTTAATCAACGAACTGCTTATCGAGCTTTCGAACTGAGTACACCATTATTCAAGCTTTGTTTATTTGTTACAACAAACAAACGTAAATTTTTATTAACGATCAAGCTTATTCATTAACAAACCGAGCTTAAATGAACTTTAACCGAACCGAGCATCAAAATATTCATGAGTAGTTTTTATTAATCTACAGCCCTCGCAGAAAATTGCTTCTATGGAAGGTCATTTGTCAAAGAAAAAAAGAATGACGTAATACTACTAAATATAAAGAGTGTCGGTGAGTAATGGGAAATTAAATTTACAAGGCAGGAGTACTAATGGGGTGAGTGGGACCTTCTCATCCAACTCGGCCCAATCATGAGTTATGGAAGTAGGGGATAATTTTTCACAAATAAGCGCTTCTCCAACTAGTTTTGTGTGTCGTAAACAATGAAAAGTTGAAAACCAATGGTGTTGTTCGATTTTTTAAAAAAAAGAATTGAAACAACTTTTCAGTGGGTCACAAAATGCATCTTATTGTTTACTTTAATTTTGTTAGAAGACGTGCCGATTTTAAAACTAATCCTAAATAATTCACACATTAACTCTAAAAAATGATGATTATAACATGTAAAAGTACTATAAGATATGCTAGTAATAAACTAATAATTTTGGATTAAGCTTACTTTTAAAACATAAAACAAATACGTAGTTATTACTCATTTCAAAGGAAAAAACTGATAATAACCGGGATGAAAAAGAGAAAAATAAGATGCTAAAGCAACCCCAATAGTTAATTAGTACAGAAACTCAAAACTCAAGAAACGTGGAAACTTTAATAAATCATTCCGCCATTTCGGAGCATTATTTTCTTCACATTCAAACAAATATCCCGCGGAGAACCAAAGAAGGAAGAAGGAAGGTCGATTTCTTTCTTTCTTTAGATCGAACAGTGTGGCTGGAAGGAATTTAGAGAGAGAAGAGAGTAACGATTGACGATCGGCACTGTTGAAAGAGGAAGTAACAGAGAAGAATATTCATTTTTTAAGTTAGGGTTAGGGCTTTGTTGTTAAAGATGACAGATGTGGTTTTGCATATATATGATGTGACGAATAGTGGATCGGAGAAGACGAACAACACTATTATGCAGATCAACAAGATCTTTAAAGACGGTATTGGCATCGGAGGTATCTTCCATAGCGCCGTCCAGGTCATTTTCTCTTCTACTTTCTGTACATTCGTCTTCAATTTTTATTGATTTGTTGCTGGAGATGTTGAATAGAAGGGGATCTAGGTTTTACTATTTTCTTTTTCCGCTACTAACTGCAACAATTCGTGAAAATGGAGTTCGCACAGTGATACTTTGATGCGTGTGAAACCATTGTACATATGTGTTGGTTTGATTGTAGCAGTTAGGGAATAATTTGCTGACGGAGGTGGCATGGACGATTTTGGTCTGTGTACCTTTTAAGTTATTATATAAGCATTTAATTCTTGTGTGGCACTGGTTTTTTAAAGGGAGATTTTATCCTTTCCATGTTTTAAACTGGTGCTTTCTCATCACTGTTCAAGTATTCGAACTTTTCTGTTGCTAGAATATTTTACAATGGATGTTTAGTGTTCCCTTCCCCTCCTAGTTCCTCTGTTGGTTGGTTATTGGTTCACCTTGGTAGAATAAGCATTTGGTCCCATTTATTTCATTAATTTCTTCTTCTTTTGTTTCAATAATTTGAATAATGTGGTATGTTGTGGTCTATGTTTAGTTGCTATAGTTATTACACTTTCAGAATTAGCAACATAATTTGAACTTGCAAACAGCATTAATGGACTTGAACACAGATAAATGTTGGATTTTTAGGGAGCACGAAAACTTTTTAGACACTGAGATTCAGAAAACTTAAACTCGCTTTTCAGCTTTTTGGAAGAAAAATAATGCTACTCCATGGACAGAGGAAGACAATAAAAACAGTTCACAAGGAAACTGTTTATTTTTCACATAAACCTGGTAAATTCTAGCTCACTTTAGATTAAGTTAACAAGCTGAAATTGGAACGAACCAAACATAAGCTAATAAATTAGTGGGAGTGATGTGGCACCAGTGCCTCTGATGTGGCTTTGGTGCAAAGTTGAAATCTATGAAATGAAATCTTTAAAAGGTTATGAGAGTGCTCCAGTCCCTACAACGTGGTTCGCTCCAATCTGTTTTTTTTATGGTTTTATTTTTTTATCTTTGTATTACATGATTTTATTATCCATCTTATTACCAGCCACTTACCATCACTATAATTTTCCTTTCACTCTTTCACATTGATTCACCCGATAGCTTGGTATTTCCAGTTTTCGGTATTATCTATAATCACTTCTGAAGTGAAAACTTTGAAATGGAACTAAATAGTGTTCATAGTCATCATGCCAAAATTTGATTTAGATTTGAGGACAAGGATATCATGCTTGCTAATATGACATGGACATGTCAACGCGGAGAAAAATTCATTGGTTAAAACACAGGCAAAAATATATGCAGAGTTTTGTTTAATATATGCTCTTTTTCCATCCTTTAATATTTCTTTGTATAACTGAACGAAACTATGCAGATTTTTGTTTTTTGTTTAATTGGGAGAACTTAAGTTTATCAAGATGGAGATTATTAATATTACAATTGGCAAGTTAAGTACCCAACTTATGCTTGCCTAAATTTGAGGTTACTCTCAGCACCTAATTTAGGGATGAGAATATAAGAAATATTATAGCTCTTCAATGTGGGATAAAAATGGTTGTGCAGATACTTTTTGAGAAGGTAACTTTCTGCTTCATCCCCCGCCTAGGTTGCTCTATTAGTCCGAACTTGCTTGGACTACTCAATGTCACATTAATCTCTTTGACATAATTCACACTTGTTTCTCTACATTACCATGTTAAGGTTTCTGCATTTCTTGTATTAAAAATTGCATTTTCTTGCTTTATATTTATTTATGATTTTGAAACTCTTTTATTAATACTATTATGTGCTGAATCGAAATTCATGTAAACTGGTAATTTTCTATGTCGTGCATGGCAGGTTTATGGAGAAGATGAATGGTCTTTTGGGTTTTGTGATCAAGGAACTGGAGTTTTTTCCTGCCCGTCTGGGAAGAATCCAATGTATACTTACCGAGAGAGCATGGTGCTAGGAAAAACAAACTTTTCTATTTTCAAAGTGAATCAGATATTGCGGGAACTGAGTAGGGAATGGCCTGGAAGTGCGTATGACTTGCTTGCGAAGAACTGCAATCACTTCTGTGATGAATTTTGCGAAAGACTTGGTGTTCCAAAACTTCCAGGTGGGCATTTTCTTGAAGTTATTTATGCTTGCAGCTTCTTGTATTTGCATTGTGTTGTGGTTTTGATTCAGGTAAATCTCTTCCAGCCTGCAATGTGGATGTTTTACATTTGCAGTCTGCAGTGTACTTTGGCATATTTTGCTTATAATAATTTTCTTTTAATTTGTGTGCAAGTAGCTTCAATGTTCTTTTTCTCTTTCCAACTTAGTATTGTTGTTATGTAATGCTGACTATCTTCTTACTTTTTTGGGTGCATTTACTAATGACTCCAACAGGTTGGGTTAATCGGTTTGCAAACGCTGGTGATGCAGCATTAGAAGTTGCTGGAAATACAGCTTTTCGGGTGAGATATTTTGAACTTGGAAATGGGCATTCTTTATCAGTTCATGATTTTTTCACCGGCTGTCGATTCTGGAATAGCTGTGTTTGTGTTATTGCGTGTGATAAACATTTGTGTGGGTGTTTGGATGAATAAAATTGCAGTTTAGACAAGCCAAGGCAGAGATAGTATCAGCTAGCAAAGTGGCATATCGCTTTCTTGCAGGCGTGGCATCAAACAATGGGTCTTCTCCTGATTCATCAGGTAATTCAAATAGAGGAAGCCCTAGATTCCAATCAACTTGGTTTAAAAGCCTTATTGCTCCAGGTGAAAAACCTTCTAGTAGCACTGAAGCAGACTACAACAACAGTCAGGATGAAGATAATACTCTTCTTCGGCACCAACAGGGTCACGCTTCAGAATCGCTGTCTCAGCAGAATTCACAGGTCCGTGATTTGGATCTGCCAGCTCAGCAGAATTCGTGGCATGAAACATGATTACAAAGCCTTGTATGAAAGCAACTTAGTTTTTTAAACTTTTTGTACCATTCTGTAATGTCACTTGAAACACGTGAAAACCTGTCACTGCTATTCCTCGTCACTGTAAAATGTGCATTTACTTTTAGAACTGAAATTGTCATCGAGGCGTGCAAAGGATTCTGCATTGTCAATCTGAAGTGTTATTAAACCAGCTTCGTGATTTTGATTCTCAGTTAGCCTTTTGACATTAATGTTAGCTTTGTAGTCTATAGTTCTTTTCAAACTAGATTACGTTTGCTAACTAGTTTGATATAGGAGATCGTTGTTGCACTTTACTATTGGTCAGTCTTGTTCTCCTAATTACTAGTAAAAACCAATTCATGATTCCAAATTAGTCATCCTACCAACGGTACATGTAATATCAGTTTGAATGGGGGTGTAGCATATATGTAGGAGTTTCTCTTAGGGTGCTAGTAGCGTTGTTCTTATTGATTTCATAACTGTTTTCTGTGTTGAAAAAAATAAAAACAACTCCAAACTTGAAAATGTCTCCGACCAATAGTAAAGCAACATATTTTATATTTTCCTTTGGCAACATTCAACCTGCTTTGTGAGAAAGATCAGAGCTGTGACCGTCTTTTATCAATTATAGTTATGAAGGAATTTTAATCAACCAAGGTGCATATTCAGTAGCAGTTGCTTATATCTTAATAATTGGAAAGCAAGGATTGCTCTTTTAAAGCAGACAAGGCTGCCTGATTTTCATTGCTTTAGTGAGTAGATAAGCCCGATCTTTCAGTCAAAAGACAGTATTCCTGTCGCAAACGTATCTTGCCCATGAACTTCATTACATCAATGTCGACATCCATACACTGCACTTCCCCAAGTGAACAACAAGAAGAAAATTCACAAATTAAAAAAACCAAGATACAATTTGCAGAAAGTATTAAGAATTATCATTTCATCAAGAAATCATTCAAGCGTCAAAGCTTCAATTATGTGTTTTCGTCTCGAAGAATACTCGAGTTATGAAACCAATGTAAATGCCATAAAATACAGAGAGCACAGTAGAGAAACATTGTTCAACCAAGAAGAAGATCTCATAGACGGAAACGAAACTCAGTAATATGTACAAAAACATAGTAATGAACTCAGATCATGGCATCAATTGATGATGAGAGTGTCAACATGTGCATCCTCAGCAATTCGAAGCGATGAAACAGCCTGCGCTGCGCTAAAATCAGCTGAAAATTCTGCTCTCCTCCTCCAACCTCCATTATCAACGTACGGTGGTGCATGACCATCTCTGCCAAAAGACCCGTAAGAGAAAGACCAGTTATTATCACGCGAAACCTGATGTGGAAGGCATTGCTTGTGTTCACCAACAAATAGAGCGTAATTCCAAGGACTGAATCGCTTTTCTTCTTCATTCAGCAGAATTTTGCATGATTCATCAGAGTCCTCCTCACCAAGTAATACGTTCAGAGCAACAGCCTCTGCAATTGCAGCACCTTCTTCATCAAGCCTTTGCTGTTCTTCCTTTTTCTTCTGTTTCTTCTTCTCGAGTTCAGATATGATGGCTGCGGAAGTAGCAAGAGCTTTCTCTAATCGTCTCTTCTTCTTCTCTGCTTGTTTTAGACGATCCAGCTCACCTTTTCCCTGCTTCTTCTTCACTTTTTTCATTATGGGTTGCGCTTTATTACATTCTATGTTATCCATCTTAACTATGAACCTATAAATAGTAATTCTTGTTTACTCTAGTATCTATCTCAAGCAAAAATCCGCTAAATTAAGTACATTTTCCTTATAATTATGTTTTTCTTTTCTATCTCTTGTTTGTTTTGTTTAATACTAGTAATTACCAACCTAGTTTAAGCAAAGAAAACCTATAAAGTTTTAGAAGCCTCAGAACTACACCCACTCAGGTATATAGGAGTACCTCATCTTCCGAACAACACAATCCCAGACAGAAACAACAGGACACAACAAAAGGGAAAAATGATAAGCATTTACTGACTCATCTCTTGGCACCATTCTTCCTAATTTCCCACAACCTTTGCATTTACCCATGTCTTGAATACCAATAGAATTGAAGATTCCACCAAATCTACCAAGGCAACAATCAGACTCTACTTAAAACAGCTCACATGGTCTTCCTTACTGCAATTGAAAGAAAAAGCAGAAGTGTTAATGGATTCCCTCAATATGACAGGCATGCAATGACAGATATAAGTGAGCCAGAATCACTACAAATCCCAATTCACTCACCAAGGCTTAACCATTATAGTGAAATATAAAATAGTTGCATTATCAGTAAGACTAAAAGCAGCCTAAACTTAACAATAAGAAGAAACACAAGTAAGAAACACACTCAAAGTTTATGAATCCTAAAGATTTCAAGTGGAGCATCACATGAAAAGGACAAATGTGCGATTGAAACTCATCTCGCTTGTGCAAACAAGCTTGAAAATGTGGTATGAAACACAGATATTTGGTCATCTATTACGATATCTCTTTTATAATTGACACAATCCACACCCAAACATCAATACTAACATATGTGGTCTAATTTAGCAAATTGAGAACAGATCATCATGAAATTCATTCATTCATGTAAAACCTGCTGAGTGTCACTAAAGCGCTTTCTACCTCACAATTTCCCATTGAACAATGCATATTTGGTAAATTTCGAAACAATTCAGCTCCACAAGATCAGTTAAAACTAAGTCAATAAAATATATCATAGATCAAGATATAATTCCTCCTAAACACAATTCCGTAAATTATCTGCAAACACGGCGCAAAGATATCATAAGACAATTAGATCTACAACACGAATTATTCTTCAAGCATCGCTTCGATAAAAATCAAATCAAAACCAAGGGTCAGAATCTGAAACCCCAAAATCAAGACAGTACAATTATTAGATCCAATTGGAATATGAATATGAACATCGATCCAAAAGCCTAAGAATCCGAAACAAAATCAACAGAACTTATACAGCTAGGATTGCAGCAATACAGTAATCCGCCAAAAACATCACCTAACACAATCACAAGAGAACAAAAATTAAATCAAACCTGACAAATCTAATTGCGCACGGAAATGAAAGGCGTATTTGATATCTGAAACTGAAACTGAAACTAAAACAGAGAAAAGAGAAAGAAATCACAGAACAAGAGATTTGAATCTAAAACAAAGTAAGAAAAACAGGGGAGAGAGGAGAGATATAAAAATAACTGTTTATCACATGAGATGGGTGACAGAAGCGAGTAGGGTACAAGGAAAGCGTATTATCGTGTCACCGACGAACGATAGTTAGCTACGTGTCCTAAAAACCGTAGCCAACTCCTAACAACTAAGGGCAGATTTGGAATTATCTACAATTTTAGTAACGCATCACTGTTAATGTGGATCCACGTGGCAGCCTAATGGTTCGGATAAGGGGAAGTGCAGCGTGACCCCCCTTGAAAAAGAAAAAGGTAATTCGAGTCGTTAGATTGTGTTACTTGTTTAGAGAGCAAGTGGTTGAAGGGTGTAGATTTCACATCTGAATAACTGTAGTAGCACTCATCAAATTGGCTTCCCACACCCCGACGGAAATTTGTTATCAGCTGACGTCAAAATAATACAAAAATATCGTGGCCCAATTTTTAAGCCCATAAACGTTTGGGCTTTCACAAAAGTAATTATTTGATTAGGGTTTAGAAGGCATAAATCTGCCGTTTGGGTAATTTTTGTACACACCCTTTTATAGAATAAAATATTATAATTTAGAGATTTATATTCAGTAAATGCCCATCTTGAGATTTCTAATTCATTAATTACCATTTTAATTTAATTTATACTCTCTTTTTCAAAGTATACGCTAAAAAGAATCTCGTTTGATTAGGATTAACTCCTAAACGGACTCAACAATTAAAAAATAAAAAACTGCTTTCTCTTCTCATCATCGATACCGATTTCAAATCTTTTCCGGTCAAAGAAACCATGAAAACCAGCACAAGTTCCTAAACTTCTTCAGAATCATCTCGGTTCATCATATAAAACATCATGAATACCAGGAATGCGATAAAATCTAAGGTTCGATCAGAAATCATAAAGGTAATGTATTTCGAATCACATATAACTTTGTGTTATTGATAACCTAGGTTTTATGCTGTTTGATTTTCAAGAACTTAAAAATCTACATGTTTGAATTTGATGAACTTAGATTTCAAATCAATATAATTGATATAATCTAATTATACAAAAACATATTACCTAAATTAAACAAGCATATCAAATTTTTCTGCAGGGAGTTTTCCGCCCCGCTTTCTTTTAAAACGTGAATCTGAGTTGATATTGTCTTGATCCCAAAATCAAATTTGAATTGATTTCGTGTTTATAAATAAAATCGAATCAAATAAGAACACCCACAATGAATGTTGAAAAGAAAATGAAGAAATTGAATCAAATAAGAAATCGAATAAGAGAATATCACACAAAGGAATTTTGGAGAAGAAATTGAAAGCGAGAAGAAGATTATAGAATAACTCTACTTGAATATGATAACTAAAACGCATAATCCCTTTAAAATAGTTAATATTGGATACATGGTATTTAATGAATTAATATTGTAGAAAGTGGTAAGGAATAAATAAGTTTAAAAAATGGGTATTTACTAAATATCATATCCAAAAATTGGTGTTTTTTAGCTTTTAATTAACGTTTAATAAAATACCCCTTTATTATATTATTAATACTCATTTAAATGTTTTAATTACAATTGTTTCTTACTTTTTAATTAACGTTTATTATTATTGTTTTTTATTTTGTAAGATTCTCACGTATCTGTAAAGATTTGTTTTTCACATCTTGAATTCACGTTAGTTTCTTTCTCCTTTGTTATCTGTTTTTTATTCTTTTCACATTCATTAGCAAAAATTATTTTTCTCATCTTAAATTCATGTTAGTTTTTTTCTCCTATGTTCTCTGTTTTTTATCCTTTTCACGTTCATCAACAAAGATTGTTCTTCCCATCTTGAATTCACGTTATTCTGTCTGTTTCTTTCTCGTTGGTTCTCTGTTTTTTATTTTTTTCATGTTCATCAGCAAAAATTATTCTTCCCATCTTTAAATCACGGCTTTTGTTTCTTCTTGTTCTCTGTTTCTTCCTTTCGATTTGTCATTAATCTCTAATAGAAGAAACTGATGTTCTTATATATCACGATGGTTATTGGACTGCCGAGAAGAATTTCTTTGATTACAGTGATTACGGCATTGTTATAAAAAAAACCCGAGTTTCAGATAATTGCAATCTATTATTTTGACAGTTTGATGTTAGATCCATTGAGAGTTAATTTATTGATTCAATTTCAGCTTCGTTTTAGATCAAATCTAATAAAAATTGACGATGATATATCATTACGACTTTAACTACGCTCACTATTTCGCACTGATGATCCAATACAGTATCCACTTTTTACAACTTTAATGATGAATGAACCTGTGCAACTTGCTGATACGTGTTTTTCAAACAAAGGTGTGTCTATTTTACATTTAAATTATGAAAATTATTGAATGGTTTTATGCTTTCTGTTGTATGGTTCTGTTTTGTTTGAATTGCGCTTAAATGTGTATGGTTTATCACATGTATGTATAGTTAGTAATTCGATTGTGTACAAACATTATAATACATTTTTAACTGTTCATGCTTGTTTTCATTATGTACAGTGTATAGTTTATACACATCTATGCAGTAGTATACTGGTTATTTCATAAATCAAAATGTGAATGGTTTTTGCGCATAGGATATGTATGGTTTCTCACTTTTATGTATAGGTAGTGATTCAAA
>CATIWQ010066451.1:0-32739 GCA_949673415.1 Euphorbia schlechtendalii | reverse complement strand
GATATAAATGTATGGCAGTAGAAGAATTAAAAAAAAATCCCTAAAACCCTGATTAACAACCTTATTCGAAAATTATTAAAAAAAACATAGTAACTTCAATGTGCAACATTAGTTCAATTAACGAATGAAAAGCAGGTCACTAAATCCTCATCGCTCTCTTCATTATTTTCTGATTTTCTTCTCCCATGACAATACAGACTGAAGGCGAGTCTTGCCCTAGGAAGCTGAACATCGATTTGCCCTGTAAACAATACAGTTGTGAAATAAACCATACATATCATATTGTAACTATACAGCAACCTATACGACAGTTTCTAACTATGCAAAAATTTTCTTACCTCGCCTGATAACATGCACATCGATTCAAACCTATACACTATTCTGATTTTTGTGATTTGAAACTGTAAAGAAACGTGATTGAAGATGGGCAGAAACTGATATGTACGTTTCCTATGAATATTCCGTAAATCTTGTTTGATTAATTATCTTAGATTCTGTTTCTTATTAGATAAGGATATCAATTTCCTCCATTCCAGATTAGACAGGGAACCATATGAGACAGAATCCATGGATAAAATATGGAAGGTATCCGAAAACAAGATGAAGTAACAGCACAGATTCAATAATGGATGAAACATAAAAGATAATGCAACAAAAATGTTTTTAATTTGCAGATGAACGTGATGAAGCAACAACACAGATCCAAGAAGATGAAGCAACATCACTGATTCAATAATGGACGAAATAGAGAAGATAATGCAACAAAAACGTTTTTAATTTGCAGATGAACGTGATGAAGGGACGAATCAGAGAAGAAAATGCAAAAAAAAGTTTTTATTTTGCAAATAAACGTGAACAGTTAATTGAATATGGGAAAATCTTTCTGATAAGGGAGAATCTCACTAATTAAATAACTGTCATAATCAAAATTAATTAAAAAGGAAGAAATTGAAATAATTAAAACTCTATAAATGGGTATTAATCATTTAATAAAGAGTAAATCTTGTTTGATTAATTATCTTAGATTCTGTTTCTTATTAGAGTAGTTTTCCTAATTAGTAAAAGGGGTATTTTGTTAAATAGTTTATCTGATTGGGGTATTTTATTAAATGGTTGGGTGCAATCATGAAACTCATACTTCATAAGGGGTATTTATATAAAAAAACCCTTTTTTTATTTGCCATATATTCTTATAATATTTAGGCTCTACGAATTTTTAATTTTGCAAAACTCAAAAATAAGAATTTTTTTCTTTTACATAAAAAGGAGAAACATTTTTTCTTTTTTCCATTTTTTAAGTTGACTTTGTCAACCCTTATTGTTGGATTCTGAGAATCATAAAGTGAAGTTTTGTTAGTTATGAGTCAAGAAGATTACTCAGCAGACGAAGATTACTCAGCAGACGGTCACAAACTGAGTGAAGAAGACTACTCAGTAGACGGTCACAAACTGAGTCAGAAGATCACTTAGTAAGCAGTCACGAAGAACTGAGTCAGAATATCACTCAACAAGCACTCACGAAGAATTGAGTCAGAAGATCACTCAGCAGATAGCCACAAAATACTGAGATAGACGATTACTCAGTTGACAACCACATGTACTAAGTCAGACGATAACTCAGTTTACTGAGATAGAAGATAACTCAGCAGACTGCAACAGAGTACTCTATGTACTGAGTTAGAAGATAACTCAGCATGTAGCACCAAAGTCTGAGTCAGAAGCTCAAGATAACTTAGAAGACAGCAATGCTTCAGAAGCGCAAGATACCTAAGAAGATAGCAAATACCTCAGAAGACATCGATAGTATAACTCAGAGGAACATTACTACTCAGAAGCACAAACTAGCAGTAATGCCTCAGAAGACATCATCAGAGGAACATCACTAAAAAGCACAGTAGACTTTTTCAGAAGAACACTACAGCAGAAGATAACCAGAAACCAAGGATCAGTGGAAGTCCATTTGGAAATATACGAAGGATAAAATAATCAGTTCCACTCAAGTAGTGGAAGCTGTTCTGGCAATAAAAACACGCTGCTCTGTGTTCCACCTAAAAAGCTGAAAAAGTCAGGGTTCCACCTAAAAAGCTGAAAAAGTCAGGATTCCACCTAAAAAGACATAAAGTCAAAAAGATAGTGGAATTTAAATAATGACCAACAAACATATCTTGAAATCATGGTATGGGTCTTTCTTGAACTTATTCTTCTCCCACAACAACTTGTCTATAATGGGAAGATTCCCCAATCAAGATTGAAGCTCAATGGGAAGATTCTCCAATCAAGATTGAAGCTCAACGGGAAGAATCTCAACACAAGTCCAAGTTCAACGGAAACATTCTCTCCTTCTATAAAAAGATGTTTCCCAACACTGAAGATAAGCAGAGAACAACAATTCAAGTGAAATCCAGTTTACATCTTCACATTAATATTCTCTGTAAATACATATATCAAACATTCAATTCCTAATCTGTTTGTAAAAGAGCTAATCTGAAACAAAGTTCAAAAGCTCATTCTATCCATTACAGAATTGATTTGTAAACACACTAACAGTGGTTAAGTTAGTGTGTGGGAGCTTAGATTACTTGTGAGTAAGTTGCTTAGGAAGATAAGAAGCTTAGAGCCCCAGATTCAGAAGGAGGGACTTCTGGATTGGTATAGCTCGTTGTCACATAGAAGCTGTTGGATTGTACTTCAGCTTAGAGCCTCAAATACAGTTAGACGGTACTTCTGTATTGGTATAGCTCGTCAAGGTGTGGAGAACTACCCACTCTCTCTCTCTTATTTTATTTGAATTTCATAACTTCAAACGTCTACATCTCACAAACTGTTGATTTTTTCGAATTGACGTTTTGAAATATTTTGTTCGTCTTAATTTTTCTTTAAAATGACATACACTGATTTTTTTGAAAAAAACAATGTTTCGGAATCTTATATAGTGTATAATTGTGGTATAATGCTCTTTTATACTACCTTTAAAGACGTTATACATGGTATAAAGTTGTATAATGAATTTATATAAATTTTTTTCTCCTTTATGTTCATAACAATACCGATTTCCCTATAAAATCATGGTATAATATGATATGAAAGCTCATATATATGGTATAATAGTGGTTATGTTTACAACAAAACTCACTTTCTAGTAAAAAAAATAATTTATCGTAGTCTTATACGTAGTATAATAGTGGTTTAATACCCGTTTTTACTACTTTTTCGTGAATGCGTTATACATGATAAAAGAGTGGTATAATGTATTCACTATTATCTTTTTTTAAAATACATTATATCACTCTTATACATTGTATAATGCTTTCATGAAAAAATTATTATTTTTTATTATACTGTTATTATACTATGCATAAGAGTGCGATAAATTTTTTATTTTTTTAGAAAATTCAAAATGCATGTCAGATTTGGATACGAAAATGGGCCAAAGCCCAAAGCAGTAACTTACAAGATGGAATCTCTGCTCTTCCCATTCATTCCAACTCGCCTATGGCCGCCCGTATCAACGCCTTTATTCTCCGATTCCACCCTCTCGCCTCTGAATTTTTCATCTCCCTTTCTACTTGCTCACTCACCTCAATTTCATCTCTACTGGTCAGTTTTCTCGCTCTTTATTTTTCATTTCCTTTGCTTTCTGCTGAATGATGAATTGAAGTTCTTAGTTTCTTTCGATTTTTTTTTTCTTATGCGTCTCTGGATGTGTATATGTGAATCACTTTGCTCTTAAACTCGTAATTTTGACCTACGTAGTCTAATCTGTATTTCGAGTTTTACTTTTAAGTTCGATTGTGCTGTTAATAGATTTGGGGTGTTTGGGAAAAATGTAGAAGATGCAGGTATTTTAAATTGAGATCGGGCACTTGAAACTTGGTCAGAAGTTCAGGTATATAGGGATCGAGATTATACTTGAAAATGGAAGTTAAACTGAGAACTAATTAATGTTCTGAAATAATTAAATTGTTCTCAGGGTCAATTCCAGTGGAAAGTTTTCTGCGGACTGAATTTTTTATCAGTCATGTCTGTTGTTCTATTATTGTCCAATCTTTGTGGGAGAAAAAAGGGGGAAATGCGTTGATATTCTTCGTGTCCTTACTTCCAATGCTTGCTTGCTCTTTGCATGAACTGAGTTAATGTTTCCTGTAGCAGTGTTTTTGCCTGTAGCTGCTCTTTCCTTTCGTTGCACCTTTAGAAAGGGCAAGCCATAGTGCTCATTTAGCCTTGTAGACTCAAGTTTTTCTCCTTCTAGATCTTTAATGCTCTAATGTTTCTTATTGTCTCTTCAGGCATCTAAGAATTTGTAAAGCATGGGAGATGCAATTGATTTAAGTGGAGATGGGGGTGTCATCAAGACAATCATTAGGCACGCCAAGCCTGATGCTATTGGCCCTTCAGATGATCTTCCTGTTGTTGATGGTATTATTTTGTTTCGAAATTTCTACTGCTTTATGCTAAGACAATTTTAGCCATTGGAAAAGGGTAATTCTTGTCCAAGAGCTTTAGATACAAACACCATCTTTTTTTGTATGCTAATCTACTTGCTTAGATGGCTAAAATCTTAAGTAGTTCTCTTAAAAATTGTTCTGTTGAGTTTACCCTGTTACAAGATCTAATGAAGTAAAATGGAATTTTGATAACGCAGGCTATTCATTTAACTTTCTTTTCAGTCTTTGAGAATCATTATGTTATTAGTCTTTGAGTGATCCCTTCCAATATATGCTCTTAATTAATATAGTCAAGTAACTGTTAACCTGGCTTTACATAATTCATGTCTCATAAGTGGGAGTGCATCCATCAATTATTAAAATCATTTCTATGTTCAAGAAATCATAACTGGGAGTGATTCCTTCCAATATTTGCTATGTTTAATTTAGTGAATCCTTCCAATATTTGCTGGCCAACTACTCTTAAAGCTGATTCTTCAAGAAGTTGACTCGTTTCTATGTTCTCATCTCTTGTTGGAACTTTTAGTTTGTTCCATTTATTTAATATGATGTTGATAGTTGTTGGTCACAATAAAACACACAAATTTATGCATGCTTGTATTCACCAGTTCAATACGAGGGAACACTTGCTGAAAGTGGTGAGGTTTTTGACACTACGCGTGAAGATAATACTATCTTCTCATTTGAAGTTGGGAAGGGCTCCGTGATCCAGTCATGGGATATTGCTTTGAAAACCATGAAGGTGATAATGCACTCTATTGATTACAATTTTGAGTACTTTCCACACTCCACCACCTGCAATTAATGATCTTTGATTGATCACTAGGTTGGGGAAGTGGCAAAACTCATTTGCAAGCCAGAGTATGCTTATGGAACTGCTGGCTCACCGCCAGATATCCCACCCAAGTATATTCTGCACTTCTCTCAACTTCTTATATGAACATATTGATGGAGCTAATGAAATAGATGTTAGGATCATAAATTACGTGACACTATACGCTTTATGGGTGCATTGACGATGATTGATTGGATGTTTTACACATGAAATGATAAGAACTTTTTATTATCTTTCAATCGCTTACCCTTGAACTTGTGCCAAAATGTTTGATGTCACCTTGAACGTTGAACGTTCAAAAATTCCTTCCAATTAACCCGTGAACCTGCAAAAAGTGCTTCGTTTTGCCGCTCAATGACATATGTTAGCTTCTGGTTTGGAGAGAAAAATCAGGAAAATGACCTATTTTAAAAGTCAAACCAACCGCTTTAAATAAGTTTAGAGGGTATCAGGAACTTCTGAAAGTTCCTTGGTGACATCGTCATTCGGGACAAGTTCAGTGGTAAATAATGCGTGAAGCTTATCTTTTTAGTACTTGAAATTATTAGCATAGTTTAAATAAAACTGCATTGCATTGATTGGCATGTTTATATGGTGTAGTGCAACCCTTATTTTCGAGGTGGAGTTAGTGGCCTGCAAGCCACGGAGAGGCTCTAGTATGAGTAGTGTTTCAGAGGAGAGGGCTAGACTTGAGTAAGTAGCAAATTCTTTTCAAGCTTTCTCTGAAGTTGATTCTAATTATGGTTATGATTCTTTCTCCATTTTAGTTTTCTACATTGTATAATCTGTTTGTGAGAGGACAATGATAATTGTTTGCAGGGAGCTAAAGAAGCAAAGAGAAATTGCAGCAGCTACAAAAGAGGAAGAAAAGAAGAAGAGAGAAGAAGCCAAAGCAGCAGCTGCTGCTCGTGTGCAAGCCAAGCTCGAGTCGAAGAAAGGAAAAGGAAAGGGAAAATCAAAATAACTACAAAATATCACATTACAGGGTGAGATTATGAAACTCAAAATTCGTGGTCTGGAATTGACATGTGTGTAATTGTACAAGCTTTTTACTCTGATGTTTTTGTAATAATGCATGCACTTTTAATCTTGTGTCATTGGCGACTGGAAAATTTATCTTATGCCATATGCATATTTTACCAACAAACTGAAAATTTGAATGCATTTGTTAATTGATAAAGATTAACGAGTGATATCCAGAAAATTCAAATGAAATTCTGAATTTCCCATCCTCAAATCAGCCTGAAGGCTTCCAAAGTTGCTGTTTATCGTTCAGTTAGCTTTTAATTCGGCTGCTAAGGCAGAATGTTGATCAATCACTTGACAGCTACATGTGAATTTAACTGGTAAAGATATCGGAATCGAATTTACTTTTGGCAGTTATCTTGAGTAAAATTCCTTTTTCATCTTGATAAAGACATAAATGAAAAAATGATAACGATGATAAAGAAACATGGCATTTATCTGGAGCGAAGAAAGTTAAGACCTATTAAATTAGGTTTCCAGTCGGAATAAGCAAAACTATCCAGAAAAAGATGTTAAATTAAAATTTAAACCATGAAAGAAGCATCTTGTCCATTTTCAAGCCAACCAGATGCAGCCCTGGATTTGCAAACCGGACATGTTCCCTGTTGTCGCAGCCACGGGTCTATGCAATTTGCATGGAACTGCAATATCACAAAGCTCACACTTGTTAAACCCAAGCCATTCCAGATCAAACATAAATACACTTCCTGTGAAAGTTAGAGATTGCAGATATTTTCTACACGATAATTGACCAGCTACAGTTAAGCGGGCAACAAAATGAAGCCACTGGACAATTTTGAATGCTATCAACAAGAAAGTTTAAGAGAATAGTATTAAGGAATAGTTTACTTCATATAGTTAAATGAATATGCTACTTGTAAGAGTTAGACGCATGAAAAAGATCTCAAGGGTTCACTGGAAAGAGAATATAGATTCACAAATCTATGAGAATTCACCAAAATACACACTAACTTTGCAATTATAGTTCAATCCATTTTTTATTAAGGATAAATTAATTTAATATTCTTCATTTATTCCAAGCACAAGTTTGTGAAAATTTCGATTGAGTTTCATTATTAAATTCCCATAACACTGCTAAGTTTTATGTAATTTCAACTAATTCCATTCAATCTACGATGTTCATGGTTCAAATCTGCCTTCTCCAACAAAACTCAGTGTAACTTTTTCAAATATCACACAAAATAAATAAGTTCAATCACAAGGAAAGAGAACAAACCTGATGCAAGCATGGTAGAGTGCGGAGCAGTTCTCCCGCAATAACTTGCTCTAAACACACACTACAAGTCAGATCATCTTCTGTAGCTTTCATGCTGCTTGCTGCATTTGTATTATCTTGCTTTTTCAGCTGTGCACAAAAGGGAAAAAAAACTTCACAATGATATAAACACCAAATGAAGAAAAAAAGTCAAAAACAATGAAATAAATAGGCTTCATAGAGATTTGAGTTCCATGCATTCACACAACAGGAAACAAGTAGGGGTCCAAACAAAGTTACGAAAAAAATAAAAAATCTATAAACAATCTAATCACTGAACCATAACATAATGACAAGATGAGGCTGGAAAAATTAGCAAGAAAAAACAATTAAGGTGGAAGTCATATTTGCAACTCCGAGTTTAAGATTGGACCTTTCCAAGAGTCCATAGAGATTCAAAGTACACATAGTGAAATCCCATACCTCAGCAGAGACAGAAGATGAGCCTTGCTGAATTGAAGAGCCACCACTGTCCAAATATCCACAAAATGAAACTCAAGGACTAAAAACATGATAACACAAAATTGAAGGCAATAAATAAACACAAAGGTGCCTGTATTTCATACTGCTTTTGAAACAATCTTGTATAATTGAAGAAATTTAAATGTCCAATATTTTTAAAGACCCCATCAACATTTCAAATAGGTTATCAAAATATCTGCTACCAGATTGCTTATGTGGCCATAAACAAAATAAGCCCAAAAAACAACCAAGATTAGATGCCTAAGCAAACACCACCCCTGCTACTCAGGGGAAAAGGTAAAGACTAGAAAAGTGTACAAATATATTTTCTTTTTTTAATTAGCCCTGGATAAACACAAATAAGGCTTTTGTCTATAGTGAGATGCATTTTGGACGAGGTGGTTCAGTTGGGACAGTGGCTCAGGTTGGTTCCACATTTGCTTTTGCAACCATCAGATGAAACATTATAGATTGGATCGAGAATATTATAAAAAAATTCATGTTCAGTGTCACAAATGCATCATATTAAATCATTACATAATCCACATGTGAGGCGACCAATTTTAAGAAGTCAGAAAAAAGAAAAGGTCAAATATCCATATGCTTGGCAAAGGTCAGATATCCATATGCTTGAGTACAAAAATTAATCAATTTCATTAATATTCAAAACCAAAAAACAGGATCACTTTTTATCAGGAATGCAAGGGAAGATTTAATATTCTGCTTCAGACCAGTAGGAGAAAAAATCAAAAGGAACCTAAAATATAACTTACCTTTGAAGAGCAGTGACCTTGTAATTATGCACTGGAAGAGCATTTATCTCTTCCTCGCTCATTGATGCAGTGGATGGAGCATTATCAGAATCCAACGCTCTCAAAGCCTCATAATCTGCAAAATGCACAAAAGGTTCATTTCATTACAGATAGCTCATTCCATATAAGCAAGCAAAATGAAAAGTGGGAAAAACGACTTATTTTAGCTAATTACATTTTCTACCATTCACATGAAGTAGGGACTCTTTGAGACACAAAAAAAACCTGATTAAAAAAATATTATACCTAGGTCATCAAATTCCCGATCCAAAAGAGCAAGTTGGAGTCTAAGGCCTTGTAAACGCCCTCTTGTTGCAAGTGCTATTGATGGTGGCATGTGCAAGCGTAACTCTGTATGACCAAGAAGGCCACTGGCCATGGCAGCATGGGCCTGAGCCTGAGCTTGAAGTTGTTGGCAAGTTGCATACATCCTTAAAGTTGTAGCCATTAAAAATACCCCAAGCACTACCCAAAGCTTAACACCAAAAAACTACAGCATCATTGATCAGAAAACTAGAATATAATGCACTTATATTTTCGGTGAAACCCATACCAGAAAGTTAGGTGACATCTGTTGTGAGTTCAGTATCATGAATAACAAAAGAACTGTCACACCAAATAAGGGCCACATAAATTAGAAATCAGAATACAATAATTTGCACAAGATTAATGTTATTCATGTGAAACAATTTTGAAGCATGAACAAGTACCTGTAACTAGAAAAACAAGGGAGTTGGAGTTAACAGGACGTGCAGCATGGACACGCTGATAGAAAAATGAAAAACATATTTGGCATCAATCATCAATCATAGTAATCAGAACAAATGGGTAGAACGCTACAGAATTTGTACATAGACAATGTGAATAATAATGATATAAATAAATTTGTATTACCACTGCTCGCCGCTCAGGAAGATATTCTTGGAAGCCATTTTCTAAGTCAGCTCTAGTGCCACGAAACACAAAACTCATGTTTCTCCTGATATTGCAAAAATCAGTTTACTCTGGTAATGTCGGATCCACCAGTATTTAAGATCACTGAAATGCATTAAACAGAACATAATTAGAAGAAGAGCTGAAGTACAGTTCTATGGTGAAATGAGAAAACATACAGACTGAAACAAAAAAAATGAAAACAAGGCGATAGAATTTACAATTAACAATACTTGCTCCAATGCAGAGATTGTAAACAATCGCCAATCACAACATGAAGGAACAAATTAAGTTAAAATTAAGTCGACAAATCTATCTTAGGAACAAAAAACTAACCCTAACCGCATACCACTAAAATGCAATTAATTAATCCAGCGATCGAAAAAGAAACTTAAATTATTCCATAACCTATAAAGCAAAAGGTATTATACCGGATGTTAAAAGAGAAGAAAGCTCCATCTGGCAAAATGCAGAAAAATGAGAAATCGAGAGATGAGACTTACATTTAATCGTAAAAAACGACGGCGGATCTAATGTCACATATGCAATTCATGTTGATTACATCATACAACAAATTATCCTTTTTCCTGGTTGTCAGTAAATTGAGAGCAAGATGAAAAGGAAGAAGACGAGTTGGAGGACGATTTGAGTCGGCCGAGTTGGGTTCTGGGGTTGGCTTCTCCTGAAACCAACACGCTACCTTCCTTTGTATAGCTTGGCCGAATTGTTATAAAAAACATTTATTAGTGCCCAGCATAAACGGCGTAGTTTTTTCCAAAATTGAGCAAATTTATCTTCCAACTAAAAAAAAATATCACAGAATATCTCATAACTTACAACTCCTCCTAGCGAGAAAGCTATATTTTAGACTAGTAAGTCTGGTTATTTTCAACTTTACGGTCACCAATTAATTTAGTTCAGTTCCGTATTAATAAATACTAAATATTATAAATTTACATTTAAATACATACATTTCAATTCAGTTTAGTTTCAGTTTTTTACAAATCAGTTGAATTGAACATGGTCTAAATATCGTTCCTAAGGCGGCATCAGGTTCTTGGCTGATTTAATGCTGCCTACACATCGTTAATCCGATTTTTCAGTCTAGGCACCGCCTCGTCCGATTTTTCTCGCCAATGATATCGATGCTCCACGCTGAGAATGGCCAAGGAGTGGATAAACTATGAAGTTTGGACGGGGTAGATGACTAATGTTCCTGTGGATCTGGCATTGATGACATTTTCTCACTTCAACAACGCAATCTAAGATCATCGTTGTCCAAAAATAGCCTTGCCGTTGAATTTTATTTGTAAGTGCCAACCCATTCTTGTGGGGTCCACAATCTCCAGCATGCATTCGCCTGATGATCAATAGTGCCATTTTTCAATGAGATATCTTAGCAATAATCCTTCAGATGTGCATTTGAACAAATCCCCGTCGACTAATCATAATTGTACTGCCAACTGTCGCAAGGAGGTTTGTTCTGAGTCCATTACTCCTTCTAGATATTCTCCAGTTTGTAAGAACTTCTCGATGTCGAGGAACCAACTGCCAGTTGCTTGTTCATCTTTGGTTTCCACCAGATGACAGTAGAATAGTTCTTTGGCTGTTTGAAGGACAACTAGCTTTATTGGTTGGACCTGAGGACCTTCACACATTGATGCCAGTGTAACGAGTGCATCAGCCATTTGATTTTCATCCCTCGGCACGTGTTTGAAAACACACTTCGTGAACTTTTAGGATGCCTTCCAAACAACTTCCACATAGGGACGAAGTGATTCTTTTTTATTTCATAGTCTCCAGTGACTTGTCTGATGACTAAAGCAAAGTCCCCAACTACTGAAACTTCTTTAGCTTGAACTTTCATGAGTGCCTCTAACCCAAACAGATAGGCTTCATATTTTGCGTCATCGTTCATTACTAGGAACTCCAACCATTTTGATAGTGGTATAACTTTTTTCTATGGGGTTATCAAAACAACACCTAGACCAACCCCTCTTCTATTCATCGTGCCATTGAAGAACATTTTCCATTTTGCTCGGACTTCTTCTATGAGTGCCAATTGTTCATCCAGGAAGTCTAGGTCCTCGACGTAATAAGATTCTAATGGTTGATTGGCCAGAAATTTTGTGATGGCCAGTCCCTTGATTACTTTCTTGGTTATGTACTCGATGTCGAATTTCGATAACAAGAGTAACCACCGTGAGAGTTTCCCAGCTAAGGTTAGCAATTGACACATGTGTTTCATTGGACCAATCGTTGCCTGCTTGGATTCTGTAGGATTGAAAGTAATGGCACAGCTTCCTTGTTAACCACACCGTCGCTGTACAAATTTTCTCCACCAAAGTGTATCGTGACTCATATTCGAGCAATTTCTTGCTTAGATAGTATACCGCATGCTCACTCCTGTCTTCATGTTCTTGGAAAAGCATTTCCCCAACAGATGACTCCTCGATTGCCAAGTACAGAATCAACGACTTTCTAGACACTGGTGTGTGGAGGACTGGTGGATTTATCAAGTATTGCTTAATTTTGTTAAAAGCAATCTAGCATTGATCGTTCAAAACCACATTGGTCCTTTATTAACATCTTAAATATTGGTTCACAAATTGTGGTGAGCCTGGCGATAAATCTGCTGACATACTGTAGAGATCCTAGAAACGAATAGACTTCTTTTTCTATTTTTGGTGCAGGCATTACTCTGATGGCTCGGCTTTTATCAAGGTCTATTTCAATTCGTTTCTGGCTGATTATGTGGTCTAGAAGATTTTCGGATGTCACCCCGTATATACACTTCTTCGGGTTTAGACGTAGATTGTACTTTTCGATCCTGGTAAGAATGATGGCCAACATAGCTAGGTATTCTTATTTGGTGTGGGATTTGACAAGCATATCGTACACATAGACTTTGACCTCCTTGTGGATCATGTCATGAAGTAAAATTATCATGACTTACTAGTATGTTGCCCCGACTTTTTTCAACCCAAATGGCATCACCTTGTAACAATATACACCTCATTCTATAATGAAAGCCATCTTGATTTTGTCCATTATAGCTATTAGTATCTAGTTATAACCTGAAAACTCGTCTATAAAAGAGTACATACCTGCCCTAGCTACACTGTCGACTAAAACGTCTATGTGGGGTAGGGGGAAGTTATCCTTTGGGGAGGCTTTATTTAGATTTCTGAAATCCACACAGACTCTAACCTTACCATCCTTTTTCGTGACTAGGACATTGTTGGCCAACCATGTCAAGTATTCGACTACTTCTAGAAACTTAGCCTTGATCTGCTTTGCTAATTCTACCTTGACCTTTTCTGCCCATTCGAGTCTTAGACGGCATAGCTTCTGCTTAACTAGTTTGATTCGAGGGTCAGTTGGGATATGATGCTCTGCAATCTTTCTATCCACCCTAGGTATGTTGTCATATGACCAAGCGAACGCTACCTCGTGACGTCAAAGTACATTTATTATCTCTCCTTTTTCATCAAGAGTCAAATTATTGGAAATTGTCACTATTTATTTTGGTTCGTTTGTACCCAAATTAACTTCATTTAATGACGTGTCATGAATATTAAAGACGTTATGTGTATGATCATATGAATGCATGGTGCCATTTGGCAGAACATAAAACAAGTAAGCAAAATCATTGTATTTCATTAAGTGAGCCTTATAGGTGAAATTGTAAAAAAAAATCTGTAATATTTAAAATTACATAATTATTTTCTTCCTCCACATTTGGAGGATCTTCAGTTGTCATGACTGGTGTAGGTGTATCGGGGAACCACCTCTTCTTCTAGCGTAGCATGAGTCAGCTTTTCCGTTAGGAGTTTGACTGTATCGAATACAGCGTGATCTCGAGTATCGCGTTTTTTCTTCATCAGCTTGGCGATGGCCTTTGTAAATGCAACAGCATCCTCATCAAGTTCCTCCCCTTTCTTGGGTTCAGACTGGACGCTTGAATGATCACTCTTAGTTGTGGTCCTTTCCAAGGTAAGAACTATCTCCTCTTCAAGCAACAGGGGTTCTCCTGGTAGCTCAATCAACTTACCAGCCTCGAAGTTGAATACATCGTTGAAAATCTTGAACCCTCTGGCCTTCTCCCCATGTAGAATCAGGCTCAAGCTCCCCCATGGATGCCTTGTTTCCCTTGGCTTCATAAACGCTCACCATGTTGCAAAATAATGGCCTCTTTTTCTTATACATCTTTAGATTTGGGGCGAAGCCCAAACCCAATCCGGGGGTGACTAGAACAGGATCAATGGCCCTGATGATTCCCTGATGGTGTTTACCCAGTCCTCTCCCTAGGATGAAGCCCTGCTTCTTCATTAGCGCTTTCAAACTCCCAATGAAATAACGGTACCCCTTTGGATCTTTACCCTCTTTCTTCTTCTCTTCAGTGGTCACCACTACCCTGAGCCCTTGTACATCCCTTTCTTCAAATGCGATGGCCGCCATGACAAACTCCTCATCCCACCTCAATCGTTATTGGTTTCCCATTATGAATGAGCTTGATTTTCTGGTGCAGGGTAGATGGGACTGCACCCAGTGTGTGAATCCATGGCTAACCTAGCAGTAGAGAATAGGTCATTGGAATGTCTAGCACCGTGAACTTGACTTTGGAGGTCACTCCTCCTGCAGTGACTTCTGCCTCAAAAATCCCGACCACGCCCCTCTTGGAATCGTCGTAAACCCAAATTACAGTGTCGGACTTAGCCAACATGTCTTCTCGTAGTCCCAAGTGGGGTAGGATTTTAAGTGGGCATAGGTTTAAGGCCAACCCATCGTCAACCATCATGCAAGGGATCACTCGGTCAAAACATTATACCTTGATGCGAAGTGCTTTGTTGTGTACTCCGAGTTCTCATGGTAACTTCGACTGATCAAACATTATAGCCGGAAGTTGGCGAGGAGTAATCCCCTCCCCGATCTCAGTGGACATCTCGACTACTAACATTATGGGTGTTGGAGGCATTTCCATCAGACATTTTACCAGCCCCATCCAGTGTCTTTGAGAAATCTCAAACAACTTCCAAATGTTGTATTTTGCTTGAGTCTCCTTTAGCTGGTTCACCAGGGGGTCCACATCTAGGTCATCTTTGTCTATCTTTAAGAAGCATGGATCAGGATTTTGAGAGAGCTCTTGGAATGGCTCCTTTGAATATGGGAGCAAAGAAGGTTGCCGAGGCAACATATGAAGATGATAATCTACCTATAAGCCATTTCATTCTATCACTAAAGAGGGCAAGAAAGGATAAAACTAGAAAAGCAGAGTAGCCTATGGTAAAAAAGGCTAAGGCACCAAAGGAATTTGAATTCAAGAAACAGGGAGGTCAGTAGAGTAAGCTGAGAAAGAAGAAGCTACTAAGAAGTAAAAAGTAGAGGAGAAGGTGGCCTAAGAAGAAGTGGAAGCATATGCTAAGGATAAAGATGAGCTCAAATTTGAGCTTGTAAAGAATAAGAGAGGTGTTAGGGAAAATAAAATTCATGTAAATATAGCTAGGGTAGCAGAGAATGCTACAATTATTAAAAAAGATGTGGCAAAGGATGCTAGTATGATGGAGGCATGTGATCTAGCAACTATAAATGTTGGAGTTGCTGAGAAAGTCGAAGCATCAACACAAGAATAAGTTGTTGATAAAGAGGTATCTCAGTTCACTGAGTAACTAAAGGACTCTGTAAAGATCATCCCTGATCAACAACAACCAACACCACAACCACACAGTTCACCACCTCCAAACTACTTAATTACTTCTCCAATTTCTTTTATTTCTTCTACTACCCATTATTTATCTAATATAATTACAGAAATTAAATATCAGTCTAATTATGCTAATAGTCTCACTTCTACACAGACTCCACCTCCTCCTCTAAGTAAAATAACCCTCTTCTTCATCTCAACCCACAGATACACAAACCATTCCTCCATTAAATAATCTCGCTATTCGTCCTCTAACCCAAACACCTTCTACAAACATTCATCATTCTTCATAAAATAACCTTACTTGGGTTGATCAACAGAATAACGTTGATAATTACGCTTAATTTTATCTACCTGTTGAGAAAAGCGTTGTATAGGGCAATAGTGCTGAGAATTACGCCCTGCCATGCCATGTTGTGATAGAGAATTTACTACATCCACGTCATGAACTGCAACTCCCATTGTAGAGGAAATCATTTTTAATTCTAATATTGAGGATGATGTAGCTATGACGTAGTTGTTAAGAGAGGTTGCTAGAATTAGCCAACTTTATCAAGTTATACGATGATCATAATTCTCAGTTTTTCAACTTTGGGAAAGAGCAAGCTTAGTTGAGGAAAGATACTGATCGTAAAGTTTTTGGCTATACTCGTTTCGAAAGACTTATTCCTGGCAACGACGCCAAAAATTTGATCATACGATTTCGTGTCTAATGACTCTGAGGGGTTATATTCTAAAATGAAGCTAAAAACCTTGCTCCCCACTTTTCTACCAATAAGATAAAAGTTCAAAATAAAGAACAAGTGTTGTCAATACCGCTTATCTAAATAGAAAAAATGGTGACCACAGCAAGTATACAGTTACGATGTAGTTTTAAAAGATATCGATCCACAAGGAAGGACCAGCTCTAAAGATCAACAAGAAAAACGGAATAAAGAAAATAAAATAATTTAGATTTTAGTTGGGAAGAATTGGAATGATGGATGGATAGATAAATGTATGAAAGATTAGAGAAGATAAAAGTATATAGATTTTCCCTACAAACAAGTATAGCAAAGAAAACATGCAAGGTCATCAAAGATATTATGTTCACTAGATTAATTTAACAGACTCGGTTTTAGACACTCAGATATTCAATTATTAACTGCAGAGCAACACACGAAATGACTTTTCTAAATCTAGTGCAAACGAATTAAGATGATTATATAAACCTGGATAACAATATTACTATGCTTAGGACGGGTCACTCTCACATAGCCACATTTAGCAAGTTACCATTCCAAAAATGTTGGCTCACTAACAGTGTTATAATCATAGATCCAGTGATTATGCATAATCTCGTTAATCTCGAAACTACACTTAAAGTTAACTCAAAAGCATATAACTTGATTAATATAAAAGACTCAGCACAAAATACACATTATAACACATAGACATATCATAAACTTCTAAATAGAAAGTATAAGTAGAATGCAAAGCAAAGTCATAAGGTATGCAAGTGAAAGCTAAAGTTGATCTAACCGTATCCACTCTTTAATGGGAGTCATCAATTTTTGCAATTCTTGATTTACTTTGAATTCGGTCTCGACTCGTACAGAACCTCTGCTAGGATGCTATTCTTTGTGAATCTCGAATAAAAGAATGTTGAAGAATGAAAACTTTTATTGATAAGTGCTTTGCAATTACACTCATACAACAAACGCTCGAATTTGTGTAGAAATATAGTAATCAAAATAGGAATCGAATCACTTGTACATTTTTCTCGCTAAGACTTTGAATGTAGCGAAATCTAGATATTACACTCTCTATCTATACACACACACACTATCATTCAATGCCTTTTAATCATGCCATAACCATGCACCACAAAATTGTTGAGTTTTGAACCCTATTTATAAAGTGTGAAGGGTTGCGTCTATCCAAACGAAGAGTCGTGTCCATTGGCGAAGAGTTGAATCACTTCAATATGATTGGATGTAAAAAATTTATCCTCATCCATAATGGAAAGGAACCTTTTCATGATTGCTTGACTTCCAAAAGGTATATTTTTGGTTGGTAGTTGATGGCAGTTGATCGTTCTTTTTCGGTGGTTGAAAGAAGAGAAGAGTTGATCGAAAATCGTCAAGGTCATGACCGCGAATGTATTTCGTGACCGTGAATACTTGGTTGGCAACTTTTTGTTGTGAAGGTTAACAAGTCGCGACCGCTATATATGTGTCACGATCGTGAAATGCCTTTTTCACATGATTCCTCTTTGCGATATCTACCAATCTTTGACATCTTCGATCCTTTGCCAATTCCTTAAGTTCCACGCATCTTTTTGCACTTTTTTCACTCTTTTTGCATAGATTTTCAAATTTAATCATTTTACTTCCAAGATTTACCTAGTACCTGCATTTGCATTAAAAATAACTACATACCACATGAAATCTTTTATATGAAGTATAAAACGAAACAAAACCATATCATTTTATGATTGAAAATGTTATGATAATAAGTATAAATATGCACTTATCAAGAACTCAACAGATCCTTTTAGGGTTATGCACTTGAGAGCGCAGTTTATATTCTAAATAGAGTGCCCTCTAAATCAGTTGATCAAACTCCATACAAATTATGTTATGGTAAGAAACCCACTCTTTCTCATTTGAGAGTTTGGGGATGTCTAGCTTACGTAAAGAGGATGAGTTCAGATAAGCTGGGGGCTAAGTCTGATAGGTGTCTTTTGGTAGATTACCCTAAGGAGACTATAAGGTATACCTTCTTTGATCTCAAGGAACAAAAGTCCTTGTTTCCAGAAATGCTCAATTCCTTGAGAAGGAGCATATACTTGTGAAAGCTAGTTGGAGCAATCTTGAGTTAGGCACTCAAGAAGATCAAACAGACAATCAACTGATTATACCTACACCTATTACATAAGATAGTGTAAGCATGGAACAACCTACTATAACATTGACATTGCATAGGTCAAGCTAGGCTCCAATCGTTCCCGAGCGATACGAGTTTCTCATCATTGATAGTAAACATCTCTTCCTTATGGAAGCTGATGAGCCCAAGACTTACAAGGAGGTAATGGAAGGCTCAGAATCCGACAAATGGCTTACAGCTATGAGATCAGAGATGGACTACATGTATGAAAATCAAGTCTGGAGCTTGATTGACGCTCCAAGTGAGATTAGGCCCATATGATGTAAGTGGTTTTTCAAGAAGAAAACTGACATGGACGGTAACATAGTTACCTATAAAGCAAGGCTGGTTACAAAAGGGTATAGTCAAAATGAAGGCATTGACTATGATGAAACCTTTTCATCGGTGGCCATACTGAAGTCTATCAGGATACTCCTTGTCATCGTCGCTCATTACTATTATGAGATTTGGCAGATGGATGTGAAGGCAGCATTCCTTCATGAGAATTTGGACAGGGATGTGTTTATGGCACAACCCAAGGGTTATACACCCAAGGATGGCTCTAAGGTGTGCAAGTTGCAGAAGTCCATTTATAGACTTAAGCAAGCATCAAGGAGTTGGAATGTTAAGTTTGACAAGATAATCCAAGAAGTTGGATTTGTATCAAACGCTAATGAGCCCTGTGTATATAAGAAGTCTAGTGGGAGTGTGATTGTTTTCCTTGTATTATATGTCGATGATATATTACTGATAGGAAACGATATTCCTTTTCTTCAGACAGTTAAGTCATGGTTGTCAAAGAAGTTCTCCATGAAAGACCTTGGAGAAGTAACTTTTGTACTTGGTATAAAGATCTACCGAGATAGATCTAGAAGGCTGCTAGGTCTTTCACAAAGTACATACATAGACAAGTTTTTTGCTAGATTTAACCTTGAGCAGTAAATAAAGGTTTATCTCCCAATGTCTCACAGGATTAACCTTTCTAAATCTGAGTGTCTGAGAATATAAGAGGAGAGACTACGCATGAATGGAATACCCTATGCCTTAGCGATAGGATCCATCATGTATGCTATGGTACGCACTCAGCTTGACATCTCACATGCATTGAGCGCATGAGTAGATTTCAATCGGACCCAGGTGAGAAGCACTAGATGGCAATTAAAACTATCCTTACATACTTACATAGGACTAAGGATTTGTTTTTAGTATATGGAGGAGGTGATCTCACTTTGAATGGATACAACCAACATGAGTTTTCAGTTTAACAGGGATGATTACAAGTCCTAGTCAGGATATGTGTTTATGTTAAATGGAGGGGCAGTTGTTTGGAAGAGTTTCAAGGATACGACTACAGATTTAACCACAGAATCTAAGTATGTAGCTACTTCAAAAGCAGCTAAGCAAGCCGTCTAGCTGAAGGGATTTATTAGTGATCTCTGTGTGGTTTCCAGGATTGTAAATTCAATAGCGGTCTATTGCGATAACAATGGGGCTATTGCTCAAGCAAAGGAACCACGGTCTCATCATAGAAACAAACATATACTCAGAAAGTACTATCTTATTCAGGAGATGGTAGCCAGAAAAGATATAAATTTAGAATCAGAATCTAGCGGATGAGTTAACTAAATCATTGACTCATGTTAAACATGACCAGCATGCTAACGAGTATGGCATGAAGCACATGGGTAATTGGCTCTAGTGCAAGTGGGAGATTGTTAGACATGATGTATTCCCTAGAGGCAATTAGGGTGATATATCTTTATTAGCTATAATGTACAAATAGTTATGGATTATTATTATTAATAATTAAGGCAACTTTGTTGCTTTTCAGTACTTTTAATTAATTCTTGTATCTCGCTGGTATCATATATGTATTGTATTAAATATGTATATGCGGATTGATGAGACAAAGTCTGTGACTACTTCATAGCATAAAAGTGCGAGGACATAGAGGGAGTTATGTGGTGTGAGAACCACACATACATGTTACTACCTAGTCATAGTTTCATTGAGACTGGACATCAATGGAACCGACAAAGTAGCATGTGTAAGCTTACTTCTTGGATTAGATCTAAGAAGTCAATCTCATGAGCTGAAAGTGGTACCTAGAGTTAACACATGAATGTATTCGGGTAATGCATCAGAGACCACTATAAGACATAGTGGGAAATTACTATATCCATGTGTTGGTGTCATGTCTTATTGCAGTAGCAGAGACCTGAGATACTGGTTACCTTGTGTAGGAGTTTCTATACTTTGGGTCATACTTATTCATACCCTAGCAATCAGGATAACATGGGTGATTACGGGTATAGCGATGATCACATGTTAGTAAGCTAAATAGTCAAGATGGGATCCATCACTCCTGATATAGTGATATAGTGGGAGATGTACATGAGGGCCCGTTGTTGAAGGGACACATTCATAAACCTCTGGTCAAAGTATAAGATTAATAGAATGGATTTCTAGTCAATCTTGATACATAATGGCTAAGTGGTGTTATTCGTGAACAAGTCTTATTCCAGGATAGCTACGGCTATTACATGAGCTGACACTTAATCCGAGCTCAATAAGTTGGATGGTACTTAACCTGATGGAAGGAGTGTATTGTATTGGTTACTACTACAGAACCAGATCAAATCACAAGCATATGACGTTCCAAGTAACGAGGGATCATACGCCTTTGCTAAAAAGCCCATTTGATCGTCTAGAGCTATCGGGTTCCATATCGATCTGGAACACTGAACCTAAAGATCCCTGGATGGGAAGCCAAGTTTAGGTTAACCTCTAGCAGCTCAATACTTTGGGATCCTATGAGGTCACACACTTTGGGTCTTTATCAGACTAAATAAAAAACCTATAGACTAAGTCTATGCCGAGAATATCTGGATGATGAATTCGTTAGAAGAATTATTATTTGGTTGGACCAAATTAATTATTAAAGGGAATAAAAAGAAAATAGGGAAAAATAGCAAGGAGCGGAGCAAGGGAATTTTTCCCGTTACAAGTGGGCCCCAAATGAACATAGTATGTTCAGAGTGGGGCCTTCGTGGGCACCCCGCGAGCTGAAAAGCTTGCAGGCCGCTAGCGTGCGGGGCAAGTGCCAATGGAGTGCTACCAAATTTCTCTAAGGGAACGCCGCATTTGAAAGAGAGAAGCACCCATCAACTGGTAATGTTCTTAACTTAGATACTAGGTTTCTTTTATAAGTTTTATAAACCTATAAGCATCATTGAACCTTTTAACTTAGATTATATCAATCATGGCGATTAGGAGATCCTTAGGTTAACTTTTAGTTTTTTAAAATTCCACCTTGCAATGTTTACATTTTCAATTACTGTCTTGATTAACCAACAGATGCCTCACTCGACTTCTTCTTCATTTGTTCAAAAATCAGAGCTTTACAATCACGTTTCCAGTATCCGGGCCTTCTGCACATGAAACATATTCCTTTGGGTTTTTCCTTTTCAATGATTAAATTTTTTGCCTTCCTGTTGATCGGTTTTAAACCTTTACCTTTTATGCAAGTCTTACTTGCCAAGGTACCTATTCCTCTAGCCTTCAGACCTTTTTCAAAACTTCTAAGTTTCTTAATAAACTCGGATGTCTTGTTGGTCTTTCTTAATGTAAGATAATCTTTCACAAAAGGTGAATATTTATCAGACAAATTTCAATCACAGTCTGTATGTTATACTCGGAATACTTTCAATTCCCATCTTAGCCATTATCTTTGAATACTCGAAGTATTCAATGCAATACTCAAGGGCCAGGATCCCATCATTTCTCCTATAGGTATAGAAGAATTTTAATATTTCATTCCATTCAATCTTCATGCCCTCATGAATCCCTCTAAGATGCTTCAGCATGTATTTTAGGTCCTTACTATCATGCTATTTCTTAAGCTTCAAAGTCATGGTTTCGAGCATCACAAGTGACACCACAAAAGCATCCTTCTTATGCTTAAGATATGCCACTTTCTCTTGGATAGAAGCCTCAGCATCAGGATTGATTGGTTCAGGATTATCCAAAACATAATCCATGTTACTCTTCTCAAGCTCCTTTCTGAGAGCCTTGAACATATCATCAAAATTGATCCCTATCAACTTATTGTCAAGTTGTCGGACGAAGATTTATGTTTAGATTCAACCTAGATATAAATAGAAATTGATTAGACATTAGTATATGTACATGCATATAATATAAGGTCTTTAATTAAATACATAATTCCTACTATTTTCTCGACATTCAAATAGGCCCTTCTATTTAAATTCAAGAAATTTGGTCTAACCAATTTTCCTTAGTAGGCAGCATCCATAGCCACTCATCATGACCCCCGATATAGCAGGTCAAGCCATAAAAGATAAACATGGTTGGAACCCTTCCATTTTCATCTCATGGAATTGCTAATCCATTTCAGTTCTTTTTCTCGATACGTGCGTACCCAATTGTACGACTCCTCAAATGTGTCTTCAATTTGGCATAGCTCCAATGATATGGACAACTAACCCATTTTGGTTAAGGCATTAACCCCATCTAGTCTCATGACCAAACACATGTTAAGGGAAAGCATGTTGTACATGTTCTTACATCCGTTAATAAGGTTCGTATCACGATTTATGACGGGAAGACAATCTACCGCCTAAATATTGTTATAGGGATTTTATCGATGCCACTGGTCTCGCCCTAGTCTAGGTCTTATATGATGGATATGATTATGATAATAATAATTCTTGGCTTTTTAGAATTATTAACTCTAGAGGAACATACTCAAGACTGGTACATCATAATCATTCCATTATGTTAAGACTCCACATAGGATGCAAAACAAACAAGGTCCATGTTTAAGTTATTGCACCTATGTCTATAAGTTTTAATTTAACAACTTAAACCACATTTATAAAACCATATGCGGAATCCAATTCCCATACTATAAATCAACTAAGTCATAAAAATTCCTAAGGTGCACTTGAACCTAATACCGATGGAGATTTCCTAGTAGGAGAGGCCCCCTTAAAGTGAATGAGTAACCAAGTCTAATTCTTGCTAAAATAACCTCGGGCACTTCGATTCGTTGTACCACAGAGAACTATGATTTAAAGATTTTGTTCTTTAATTGAGTGAAGTATGGGATGGCCCTCAATTTAAAGCATTTACATGTGTGGTAAAACATTGTTAATTTATATGATAATCACCTTGACTAGGTTTGAGCAAAACCTTAATCTATTTATCACATCATTTTCTATAACGAGAATTGAAACCTAAGTCATGCATAGTATACTTTAATCAATTCATAGAAAATACCAACATATTTTAATCAATCATGCATAGCATAAGGCAGGTTTTGATACCACTACTGGTTAATCAAAACAGTAATTGAACATGCAACGTTGCAAGATAGATTTTCAAAACTTAAAATTAAGCCTAAAGGATCTCCTAAGCATGCCATGATTGATAAAATGTAAGTTGAAATGTTTTATAGATGCTAATAGGTTTATAAAACTTATAAAAGAAACCTATCGTCTAAGTTAAGAATATTACCAGTTGATGTGTGCTTCTCTCTTTTGGATTTCACGTTCCCTTAGAGTAATTCGGTAGAACTCTATTAGCACTAGCCTCCAAATTAGGACAATCTCTACGATTGATCCACACGGATCTTCACCAACCAAAACCTTGGTTGAGGTAGAACCCATTGGTAGACAACAGTTGCTAGACCACTCGAAGACCAACCCAAAAATATTAACTGAGAAGGCTCACTACATAATAAAAAGAGCCTTTTAAAGAATTCTTCATTTCTTGGAGAAACTCGTGGAGGATCTCGCAAAATCTTGCAAAGAAAAGATGTTGAATTCAGAGAGAAAAGCTAAGTTAAAGTACGTTAAAAGGAGGAGAAGGGAGGCCTATTTGTAGGGAGAGGGTAATGAGGGGTGGGAAAATCCCATCCCACAAACAAGTTCAACCGCACGGATCCCTAGGATCCGTGGGTTGACCCACCGCACAGCCCGCTTATGCGGGTCGTGCACTACCTCTATAAGGTAAGCTCACATGCTAGGCTTGTGGGCCTTTTAATTATTAAATTGGTCCAATCAACTAATAATTCATCCAACAAATTCGACAACCTTAATATTCTCAGCATAGACCCAATCTATAGGTTCTTTACTCAATCTGGTAAAGAACCAAAGTGTGTGACCCCATAGGATCCCGAAGTATAGAGCCGCTAGATGTTAACCTAAACTTGGCTTCCCATTTGGAAACCTTTAGGCTCAATGTTCCAGATCAGTATGGAACCCGACAACTCTAGACGATCAAATGGGCTTTCTACCAAAGGCGTATGTTCACAAGGTTTCGACTTTAATAACTTCTACGAATTTTTATTTAATTATGAAGCCAAAAACCTTGTCTCCCACTTTCCTACCGATAAGATATAAGTTCAAAATAAGAACAGGTGTTGTCAGTACCGCTTATCTAAATAGAAAAATGGTGACCACTGCAAGTATACAGTTACGACGTAGTTTTAAAAGATATTAATCCCACAGGGAAGGACTAGCTCTAAAGATTAACAAGAACAACAGAATAAAGAAAATAAAATATTTTTGGATTTTAGTTGGGAGGATTAGAATGAAGAATGAATAGATATATGTATGGAAGACTAGAGATTATAAATATATAGAGTTTTCCTACGAAATATGTATAGCAAAGAAAACATGCAAGTTCAACAAAATTATTACGTTCACTAGACTAGTTTAACATAATCAGTTCTAGAAACTCGGATGTTCAATGATTCATCGCAGAGCAACACATGAAATGACTTTTCTAAATCTAGTGCAAACGAATTAAGATGATTATATAAACTTGGACAACAATATTACTATGCTTAGTATGGGTCGCTCTCACATAGCCACATCTAGCAAGTTACCATTCCAAAAATGTTGGCTCACTAAACAACGTTAAAATCACAGATCCAGTGATTATACACAATCTCGTTAACCTCTAAACTACATTTAAAGTTAACTCAAAGGCATATAACTTGATTAATATAAAAGACTCAACACGAAATACGCATTATGACACATAGACATATCATAAACTTTGAAATAGAAAGTATAAGTAGAAAGAAAAGTTGTAAGGTATGCAAGTGAAAGCTAAAGTTGATCAAACCGTATCCACTCTTTAATGGGAGTCGTCAATTCCCGCAATTCCTGCTTCTGCTTTGAATTCGGTCTCAGCCCGTACAGAACCTCCGCTAGGATGCTATTCTTTGTGAATATCGAACAAATGAATGTTGAAGAACGAAAACTTTTATTGATAAGTTATTTGTAAGTACACTAATACAACAATTGCTAAAATATGTAGAGAAATCTAGTATTCGAATCACTTAAAAATTTTCTCACTAACACTTATGAACGTAGCGAAAAATAAATAATTCCACTCTCTATCTACGCACACACTAATCTCTTACTTTTCTAATTCCAATGCCACACCATGCATGAAATTTGCAAGGGTTGGAGCCCTATTTATAGAGTTTGAAGGGTTGCGTCTATCCAAACGAAGAGCTGTGTCCATTGGCGAAAGATTGCATCACTTCATCGTGATTGGTTGAGAAGCTTTAATCTTATCCATAATGGATAGGCATCTATTCATGATTGGTTGACTTCTGATAAGTGTCTTTTCATTGGTAGTTCATGGTGGTTACTGGCGGTTGATCATTCTTATCTAGCGGTTGGTAGTTAATAAGATTTGACCAAAAAACAGTCCAAGTCACGACCACGATATACCAGTCACGACCGTGAATCTTTGTTTGACAATTTTCTACTTCTGAAGTGTATTAAGTCGTGATCGCGAATTGTTGTCATGATTGTGAATTGTGTTTTTCTTCAAAATTCTTCTTGTAACTTCACTGATCTTCAACATCTTGGATCATAAGCCAAATCTTTAAGTTCCACGCATCTTTTTGGTACCTTTTTCACTCTTTTTACATAGAATTCCACTTTAGATCATTTTACTCCCAAGATTTACCTAGTATCTGCATTTGCACCAAAAACAACTACATACCACGTGAAATCTTTTATATGAAGTATACAAATGACTTAAATTATAGTGTTTAGTGTGTAAAATTATATTGATAATAAGTGTAATTATATACTTATCAACGTATGATCCCCCGATACTCAGAACGTCACGTGTCTATGACTTGATCCGGTTCTGCAGTATTAACCAATACAATACACTCCTTCCATCAGGTTAAGTACCATCTAGTTTATTGAGCAGTGTTAGCTCATGTAATAGTCATAGCTATCCTAGAATTAGACTTGTTCACGAAGAACACCACTCGCCATAATGTATGAAGATTGTCTATAAACACGTTCTATCAATCTTATACTCTGATCAGAGGTTTATGAGTGTGTCTATTCTATAAGAGGCACTTTGTACATCTCCCATTATAATTAGGAGCGATGGATCCCATCTTGACTACTTGGTTTACCAACATATGATCATCACTATACCCGTAATCACATGTATCATCCTGAAAACCAGGGTATGAATAAGTATGATCCAAAGTTTAGCGATTCCTACATAAGGTAACCAGTATCTCAGGTTTGAGGATATGTGTACTACTACTACTACAATAAGATATGATACGAACACATGGACATAGTTATTTCCGAGTGTCTATCTTATAGAGGTCTCTAATGTATTACCCGAATACATTCATGTGTTAACTCAAGGTACCACCTTCAGCTACTGAGATCAGCTACTTGGATCTGATCCAAGGAGTAAGCCTACACATGCTACTATGTTCACTTCATTGATGTCTAGTCTTAATGAAACTATGACTAAGGATATTTAGACTATTCAAACTAACACGTATGTGCAATTCTCACACCACATAGCTCTCACTATGACTTTGCACTTTTACACTATGAAGTAGTCATGAACTTTGTCTTATCAATGCACATATATAATACCACATATATATGATACCAGCAAGATACATAAATTAAACAAAAGCATTGATCAATAACAAAGATGCCTTTATTATTAATAATAATCTAAAACTGTTTTTACATTATAACTAATTAAGATATATCGCCCTAATTACCTCTAGGGCACACATCATGTCTAACATTTAGTTCATTTTACTTCAAAGTAAGGCTTAGGATTAGTTTGTTCAACACATTCAACATTTAAAAGAGAAAACTCAACAAGATTAGAGTAGTTACAATCATAAACAATATAGTCTTTGAACCTAGAAGGAAATCTAGTTTCTCTTCTAAGTCTCTGATTCACAGTATGAGGGTTATTTACTTGATTGGTTTCATTTTCTCAATCATGATGTAAATTGTTGTCATTTTGATCAAATTTTTGTTTATTCATGATTTTATCATGATAATTTTGATAATTAAACAGTTCAAGAGTTTTATTATCTTTATTGGGATTAAAGAACTCCACCTCAAAAGGAGAACTGTCATGTTGAATTAAATCTTCAGCATTGTTGGTCCTAAATGGCTTAATTAAACAGCAAAGGGGGGGGTGAATGCAGTTCTTGGTTTCTTTTTGCATTTTATAAAAATATTTACCAAGCATAGTTTTTAGATGCGTGTTGAGAGCTTAGTGCTGAGCTGGGTCTAAAAACTATAAACTTCTATGCTTTGTTGGCACAGTTTATCTTCAATTGCTACTGAGTACTCTACTTAGCACAGATTGGTTTTTCAAGCAAAACTGAAAATAGAGATAGAATGATGAATGAGATAACCGTGATAAAGACTAGCGAGTAAGGTTAGAACTTCAACACTTGAGATTTTATCCTTGTTTGGACCCTAGCCTACCTCTAGTTCTCGGATTCCTTTCCGAGCTTTAATCCACTAGTGATTTTGTTCCTTCCTTAGGCAGAGAAGCCTTTACATCAAGTAGACTCAATTACAGAAAGTACTTTTCTTTCTAAATACCACTCAATCCATAGTTTGGGTACCCTTCCCAAACAATCACTCAGATTTCTAAAAAAAATTGTGAATAGAGGAATTTAACTTATAGAATGTTGAATCCTTTACAATGTTAAATCTGAAGTGATATTCTCTCTCTATTGCAAACAGATTTGAACAATGAATGTTTGCAGATTGCTTGATTTGGAATTTCTTAAAGCTGGGAGTATTTGAACAAAGTTTCAGCTCTTAGAAGAAATTTGAGGTGATTCACCATGTTTGAATATCTGCTCCAGTCTTCTATTTATAGTTGAAGCTCTTGGAAATAGCCGTTACAAACTTCTCGTCCTGACAGCTCTTCAATATCTCTTCTCTTCAAATATTTCGAATTTTCTCGTTGGAGATAAATTCCCGGACATTTAGAGACAGAGATTTCGAAAGTTGAAGAGTGATATTAATCCATTGTCAAAAACTCATTTCCTTCAAGCAATCCGTTCTGATAGAGAGACGCATGATTTGCCACGTGGAATTCTGTTATTCGTTAACTTGCTGGCATTACAAAGTTACGCGGGGACATTGAGAAACGGCGCATGTTAGAGGATTCCTTTTGTCTTGGACTTTAATGAGGAATCTCTAACATTCCGTACTGACACCTTTTTGTTTGTGAGGACCACTAGAATATCTTTTTTAATTTTAGTGCTTTTTCTCCTGAAAAGCATCAAAGTATATTCCATTTCTCATAGAAACCGTTATTAGCACAAGTGTTAAATATTTCTCTAAGTGTCAAAGGTACACAGCTTTTATATTAAAAAGCTAACCCAGCACAGCTAAGTAAATATCTTATAAACTATGTAATACTCAGCTCAACTCAGAAAGCTTTTATATTAAAAAGCTAACCCAGCACAGCTGAGTTAATATCTTATAAACTATGTAATACTCAGCTCAACTCAGCTTTTCTTACTCTAAGCTGTAACTTAATTAATTACTTAGTAAACTGAGTTGTTTTCCCTTAAACAAACTCAAGTAAACTTCATTAATTAAGAGTATACTTAGTACTCAATTAATTTCACTATCCTAGTCAGTTTGTTATTTCTAAAATGTTTAAGTACGGTGAAGTACTATTAACTTGGGTTCAACAATCTCCCCCATTATGGACAGATAACAAACTATGTAGTAAAAGAGGCTAATTGAATAAATAGTTTAAAGATTAAGAATACCTGGTAAGTGATGTAATACTCCCCCATCCTGAGTTAATTCCTAAGTCAAGATGGACTCCCCCATACTGAGTGGATCTTTCTTCATTCAGCACTACTCCCCATACTTAGAGGAATTTTCTTCATTTTGGGACTTTGTCTTACTTCAGCTTTTCTTTTGAGTTGGTCTTAGTATATGTAATCCTGTATCAGATATTCAATAGACAACGAAAATAGCATACACATAGTAGAAGTAGAAGTTAAGAAGTTCATAACTTGATATGACAAAACTTGTAATTTTTATTAAGATAAAAAGCTTAGTCAGTACATAAAGTATGTCCTGAGCTAAGATTACAAATGAAGTCCTATTAAAAGAGTTTTCTATTTTAGACACAATGGATATTTTGGCTTATTTGCCAGATCTTGAAGGTTATCTAGGATGATCAAAGGTTGGCTTTTGTTGTTGTTGTTGCTGTTGAGGATGCGGAGTGTGAGGTGGATACTAAGGATGCTTAGGAAGAGTTACCTTATTCAGATTTGCAGTCCTGAGGGCATCTTTAGCTACCTTCTCCCCCATTGATCAGTCCCTTCACAATTTTTCCAAGAAAACATTAAAGGAGTCCAAAGTAGACTAAAAATCCTCTTGCTTTCCAATGATCAGCGGGGAAATTTCCTACTCCAACATCTCTCTACCCTTATTAGTTAGAAAATCTTGATCATTCAATTCATTAAGGAGAAGATGATGGCATCTGGAGAGATGAGCTTTTTGATCAAAACCTAGGTGCGTGAACTGTTGAAAAGACTACAGTAGAGCTCTGAAGTTTGAGGCAGATAGAGCAATCTTCAGCTTCGCCTCCATATCTAGGATCCTTGGGCAGATAGAAGACATACACTTTGTAGTGTAGTTTATATCCGTAGCGTGATATACTCCAGTTATCACAAGTTGTCCTACATTCTTATGAAGATCTTCTATTTTTATCTTGAGAATGTTGAGCTTTGAATGAACCAAGAGGCCTGTCTCCGGGTCAATGGATTCAGTTGGTTGTGGAAAGATTTTGCCCATAGCTTCTACAACAAACTTCTGAGCCTTGGAGACTTTTTCATCCGTGTTGATATTGATCTCCTTGCATACTGTGTCAAGTTTGCTGCTTAAGGAGTCAATATTTACCACGGGCTTCTTGTCAGCTTTCTGAGACACCTCATTTACAACCTTGAGAACTTAATCAATCTTGTTGTCTTGGTTCATGATGAACCTGGACATCGACTCCAGTACCTTTGCCATATTGTGCCCTATATCCTTTGTTGTCTCAACTTTTTTAAGCACAGCTTCAATCTTGCGATCGGTGCTCCTCTTTATTTTGGCCTGCTCTTTACCAAATTTAGGGAACTGTGTAGTTTGAGTTTTCATAGCAGAGCTCAAACTACTCAGCTGCTCAGCAGTAGAGTCTACACTACCCTTTATCTTCTCTACAACCACGTTAGCGAGAGTAGTAGACGTGGGGATAGATGTAATAGTGATAGCAAGGTTTTGACTTAACTAATTTAGAGGGCTTATATTCGGTGATGAAGCTAAAAACCTTGTTCCCCACTCTTCTACCGATAAGTTAAAAGCTCAAAATACGAACAGGTATTGTCAATACCACTTATCAAATAGAAAAATCGTGACCACTGCAAGTATACAGTTTCGATGTATTTTTAAAAGATATCGATCCCATAGGGAAGGAACCAGTTCTAAAGACCAACAAGAGTAATGGAACAAAGAAAATAAAATAGATAGTTTTATTATTGTTGGGTTGGTTGTGATATGATGGTAAATAAATAAATAAATGTATAAATAGATTAGAGTAGAAGAAATTGGTATAGATTATCCCTACGAACAAGTATAGCAAAGAAAACATGCAAAATCATCAAAGATATTACGTACACTAGACTACTTTAACAGATTCGGTTCTAGATACTCAGATATTCAATTATTCACCGTAGAGCAACACATGAAATGACTTTTCTAAATCTAGTGCAAATGAATTAAGATGATTATATAAACCTGGATAACAATAGTACTATGCTTAGTACGGATCGCTCTCACATAGCCATATTTAGCAAGTGACCATTCCAAAATTGTTGGCTCACTAAACAGCGTTATAATCACAGATCCAGTGATTATACACAATCTTGTTAACCCTGAAATTACTCTTAAAGTTAACTCAAAAGCATATAACTTGATTAATATAAAAGACTCAACACGAAATACACAATATGACACATAGACATATCATAAACTTCGAAACAGAAAGTATATAAGTATAAAACAAAGCAAAGTTTTAAGGTATGCAAGTGAAAGCTAAAGTTGATCAAACTGTATCCACTCTTCAATGGGAGTCATCAATTCCTACAATTCCTGCATCTTCTTTGAATTCGGTCTCGGCTCATACAGAACCTCCGCTAGGATGCTATTCTTTGTGAATATTGAATAAACGAATATTGAAGAATGAAAACTTTTATTGATAAGTGATTTGCAATTACACTTATACAATAATCGCTCGAATATGTAGAGAAATCTAGTAATCGAAATAAGGTTCAAATCACTTACACATTTTCTTGCTAACTTAGAACGAAGTGAAATCTACACGATTTTCTCTCTAAAACTATGTATGCACGTATACCACATTACACACCATATGCCATATGCCACACCCCAACACACGAAATTATGGAGTTTGGAGCCCTATTTATAGAGTATGAAGGGTTGCATCTGTTCAGATGAAGGGTCGTGTCCATTGGCGAAGAGTTGCACCACTTCATTGTGATTAGTTGAATTGGTTCGATCTCATCTACAATGGAATGGCACCTTTTCATGATTAATTGACTTCCAAAAGGTGTCTTTTCATCTGACAGTTGATGGTGGTTGATCGTTCTTATCCAGTAGTTGAAAGAAGAGAAGAGTTGACCAAAAAACCGTCAAGATCACGATCGCGAATGTATGTCGTGACCTTGAATGCTTGGTTGGAAACTTTCTATTGTGAAGGTTAACAAGTCGCGACCATGATATATGTTTCATGATCGTGACATGCCTTTTTCACATGATTCTTCTTTATGATTTCTACCGATCTTTGACATCTTCGATCCTTTGCCAATTCCTTAAGTTCCACACATCTTTTTGCACCTTTTTCACTCTTTTTGCATAGATTTCCAACTTTAATCATTTTACTTCCAAGATTTACCTAGTACC
>CATIWQ010066446.1:0-16849 GCA_949673415.1 Euphorbia schlechtendalii | reverse complement strand
AGAAAGTGGTAGGAAACTGGTATCTAACTGGTATTTAACTGGTATTTAGCTTGTCATTTTCTGAATTTTATTAGAATCTGGTAGGTAACTAGTATTTAAGTTGTATTAGCTTGTAGTTTTTTGCATTTTGTTAAAAATCTGGTATCTAACTGGTATTTAGCTTGTAATTTTCTGTATCTTGTTAGAATCTAGTAGGTAACTGGTATCTAACTGGTATGAAGAACAAGTTGTGTTAAATTAATCTTGAAAAGTGATGAAAATGCATTAGAAAGTTATCTAAACATGTAAGATAATTAATTACACCTAATAAGCTGATTTAAGTTCAGAAATACTTTGAAGAGCGGGCTTTCCAAGATCAATGAGAGTAATACAAATCAGAAAGCTAGAAAATTGGAATTGTGCAGAAAATTTAAGAATTGCAGAGAGTAGAAACTTGAAGAAACTTTGATCTAGAGAAAATCGAGGATAATCGAAACAAGGAAGAGAGATTTTGATGGAGAGCAACGCGCGATGCAAAAAGAGGAAGCAACTGAAACTTGATAGAACAGTGTATATATAGAACGTATAGAGTGAAAACTGAAACTTAAAATTGATTATAGAATGCAAAAGATAAGTTGGAACGTATTTTTGTAATTAAGTTTCACAAACCCTACATTTTTTACAATTTCCCTAAAGTAAAACCCTTCCATATTTTTTATACATGGACTCAAAAAATGTAAAAAAAAAAAACGGGCTTAACTGTCATGAGTTATACTTTATGAATAATTTTCCGATATTCTCTGTGAGCTAGGGTTTAAATCGAGCCGAACCGAGTTCCAATACTAACTGTTCAAGCTCGAGTTTTGTCAAACCGAGCCCAAGCTTGAACTTTGAATTGGAATCTCAATTTTCAGGATAAAATCTATCCTAAATTTTTTGATAAAGTTTGTCCTAAATATTTTTGATGTATTTCCAATATAGATATGTATTATAATTGCCTTGTTAATCAAGGACTCTGTAATACATTTAACATATTAAGGATTTATATTTACACTATCATGATCCTTGCTCTGATAATGATCATCTCTTAAATAATTCAGGAATTGTAAATTCAAATCTTACAATATAAAAAAATTAACAAAAATAGATCACATTTAAGAAACACAACTAGACAACATTATTAACAAACAGTCAGGCACAATCGATTTAATCAGACTATTAATTTAGACCGCCTGTCATTTTTCAATTTGTGTGCTTTTAGATTTTTGTAGAAACACTGATGTGAAGAAGTTTCACAATTATGTTCTACATAGAGAGGCGAGTTAAGTGTATAAAGACTCCTAAAATGGCAATTAATTTATTACAACTCCTAAAATGATAATTAATTTATTACAATTATTACGAAATTTTTCCAAAGATTTTAAATGATTGTAACTTCAATTTGAAAATCCTCACATGTGAACCACTATTTTTTTAAAACTTGAAAGCAGAAGAAACTATATCATAGTTCTAGTAAATTAATCACTTGAATTCTCATGTTTATTGTACAGAAATTACCAAATCCCAATAGAGACCAAGTTGTTAGATTATTGAATGATCGATATGTTCTAATTTCAGGGAGGTGGTAATATAATAATTAAGTAGTCCAAGAATAAGATATTTTTAAATTACTTAGTAATAATTTACAAGTAACAGGGACATAAAAACTGAATTTATGATTGGTTGGAGCCCTTTTTGGCGTTCTAACATGTCAGATACACGTCATAAATAATTCACACAGAAAAATACGACACATACTTCATCCTATCCTATCTACCGTCTGATCAGAATATCAAATATACTGACTGAATTGTTGCAAAGCTAATAAACACAAATAATGGAGAGAATTTGTCTCTGTCCTCAGCAATTAATCAATAATAGTACCTGATTAGATTTGGACGGATGACAATGGTTCAGTGGGTGGATTCACCCATACTCTTCCATGATTAGACATTAGAATCTCAATCACATTATACAATTGCCAAATTTCTGTCTTTACTTCACTCCTCTGTTTCAGTTTTCCTTCTTCTTTAGTTCTCCAAGTTTCAGTTTTTAAGCAGTTTTGAGGCTTATAGTGGGTTTTTGCTTAACTAATGTGAATTTTAAGAATTTCATTAGTTAATTAATGTACAAGAAAGAATGGGATTGCTAATTCATAATTCAGGCTATCCTTCACTTGGATTTGGTAATGTTCATGAGATCGGTAGGAGTCTTTGTAGAAGAGGACTGAATTTTTCGGTAAATGTGAAGTTTTCGCCCGTTAATGTTCAAGTTGATGAGGGTAAAAGCCGAAAGGTTTCAGGCACAAGCACATCTGCCAAAGAGTACGGCAAAACCAATTCCTTGCTTAAACAGGAAAACACCATTGGTGTTATAGGAGGAGTATCTGTTTTGTCTACTCTTGTTTTTCTCGAAAAGCTTGTCTGGATGAGCTCAAGAGCCGGAAAAGAAGCTGTTCCTTTTGTTGTCTGCAGTGATCCTCTGATAACCCGAGTTGTTTCCTCCCATAGTTCTAGTGGCATTGTTAGTGATGGTGAAAGCAAGTCGGAAATTAGGCCGATTGTTGAGAATTTGAAGAACAAAAGGAGATTTCTTGAGCAGTCTGGCGCTGGTTGCATAGTTATGCCATGTCATCTCGCACATGTATGGCATGAGGAAATATTTGACGGAAGCTCACTGCCGTTTTTCCACGTTGGGGATTGTGTAGCTAGTCAACTCAAGGAAGCGAAACTGAAGCCAATCGAAGCTGGGAGTAATATTAGGATTGGAATTCTCGCATCAAGCGGTGATTTTTATCAGGAAAAACTGCAAAACGAGGTAAAATTCTGAAATTTCATGTTTTAAAAATATTTTACTTAGTAAATAATTTCATGACATTTCTTTCCTTTTTTTTGTGAAGGGGTTTGAAGTTGTGTTACTTGACAAGGCGACTAGGGATCATATTTTGATTCCCGCAACAGAAGCGTTAAATAGGCAGGACATGGAAGGAGCGAGGAATCTTGCACGAATAGCGATACAGATTCTTCTTATGAGAGCAGTAAACGTCGTGATTCTTGCTTCTGATGAATTCCAGAATCTTTTGCCTCGTGATGATCCTCTTCTCAAAAAATGTGTAGACCCCATGGATGCTTTGGCTAAGTCAACCATAAGATGGGCTAGAAGTCAGCACTAACGTACATGAATCACAAACCCGAAACTTTATCATCATCATCTCTTGGTGGTTTCAGTGATCATCTTCAAAGCGAAGTTGCCTATCATATTCAACAAATACAATCATTTTAAAATTAATTGAAGATTTATTGACATGATGAATGCAACTTCATCGTTGTACATTTATGGCAGCCTCCTAGGGTTTCATACTAGCTATTCGTATGGTACTGTATTGCAGTATATTTTCATATTTTAGGAACACTTCTTTCCTTTTGCGCTCCCAGTTTCTGAATTTGCAAATGTTGTCTCATTTGTAATACAAATATAAGAAAATATCCAGTAGATTTAAAATTATTCGGATGAAAAGTAAAGAAAAGAAAAAATTTCTATGCATATTTTCTTCGCAAAATGTACAGCAATATAATACTAGTTATTATTTATACAACAAAAATGAAAAAAGAAAAGTGATTATACATCTTGTTGAACCATTTAATGCCAAGATTTCAACATGGCTTGGGGAAAAAATTTGGCTAAATGGATCCAAAACCCAACTAAACTAGGAAACTTTTACCCATTATCACCCTGAACTTTATAAAATTCAACTTTGCCTCCTGAACTTGGCAAAGGTGCACTAGTTTGCGCTCTCACTAACACGTGTCAACTTCGGGTTGGAGAGAGAAAAACTAGAAAAAATGACAACATTTGACAAGTGGAGAACTTCTGGTTGAGATGGTTAAATGAAACTTTTGAAAAATCAGGATGACATTTGGCAAAGGTTGACAAGTTCAAGGGTCTTGATGCATTTACAAAAATTAAGAAAAAAGCCTAATTAAATCATTAAAAGAAGTGTGTGATATCAAACATTAGAGCAAGTTCTCTGCTATCGACAATAATATTGTTGATAAATTTTGGCCTTTCGCAACTCCTTTGCACATCTAATCAACCTAGACAACGGTTTTTTTTGTGCCTTGTCGTATTACGCTACCTGCAATGCCTTTTGGACTTTTTAGATGTGCCATCTACCATCTGCAAAAATTATAAAACTTATTTTCACATTTATCCAAACAAAATTTACGCATAAAATACAATGTCTAGAAAAATCAGATGGCTACTGAATGTCAAATCTTTTCATGCAGTTTTTTTAAACCGCCCAACCGCAGATTTTTACTGGTCTAACTATGGTTTTTTTATGTTAATCAATTAATCAACTAAGTTTTTATCTCACCATAGGTGAGGTCGGCTGTATAAATCATGTAATGCAATTATTTTTCAACTATATATAGTCTATCTATTGTCACATCATATTCAAGAATGCTCCAAATTATATCCAAATAAGAAGGTGGCATTACACTTGTACCTCTGTGAAACCAACTAAACAACTCCACATTCAAGGTACAAATCATGATCATCTACTTAATAGGACACAATCATTTTTTTATCATTGACCAACATAATCACAACCTGAATGATCATAACAAAGGATCAAGAAATTTTAATAGTAATTAATATACAACCAAACGATAGCTGAACAAGAGGTTGCTATCCTTTGATCTGGATCAACATGATATTTTTTATGTAGATCCATAAGTGTTATGGCATATGAACGATTGGCTAGTAGTAATTTTTAATTAATACTTACCCCTACTAGTTCAAAAAACTTCAAGGAATTTCATGGCATTGTAATTTGGTATGATAATAAAGAATTCTCATGATATCAATTCATATAATAATACACATTGAATAAGGAAATTGATTTTAAGTAATTGTGGAAAATTAATGTTTATTTATTGTTATGTTTAAAGCTTGATGAAATATTTCAAGAAAATATAGATATTAATGATCAACCTTCCACTAACATCACAGCCAACTCTTTATACGAGGTTTCACCACTTATCACCCTCAACGTTGAAAAGTCTCTACTTGCCCGTTGAACTAGGAAAAAGTGCACTTTCCAGCCCCCTTAGTGCCACATCTCAAATTGTGGTTGTTTGACTTTTCATATATGTCAAATTTTTTTACTCTCTTTGTTGGACCCAATAGGGTGATTAAACAAGTTAGAGGGATGAGTGAATGACTCTTTTTTGAGTTAATCACTTTTCCTCATATGCTTTAGTGGAATTAGCCTCGGGAGTTGCTTCTGGTGAATAAACTTGGTTAGTCAAGTTTTCTCAAAAGCTATCCTTTGACGCAGACTCTTTTAAATTTGCTTACAGTTTATAAATGTAAATACAATCAAGTAAAGATCAGAGTAAGAGGGTTGCAAACACAGAATTTTTATACCAATTCATCCTCTACCTAATCTTGTCCTTGGAATCACTATTTAAGATTTAATCCACCAGTGATTCTCCTTTTGGGTGGAGAATAAACCGCTATAAGGTTGTCTGTGTGATTGAAGTACCATCCAACAATATACAACTTATGAGTTTTACCAATACAAGAGTACCCTCCTATTGTATCTAGGCTTTGAGCTAATTTAACTACTAGAAGTACCCTCCAACTAGTATCTAAGCTCCCCCACCCCACACTCACTTAAAACTAAGCAAGTATTTTTACAAAATTGAGTTTAAATAAGAAGTTTGAACTTCTGAACTTTATTTCAATTTAAGCTTGATTATAATGAGTTTTGAATTGAAAGATTGCTTAAAGCTTAAAGATGAAGTTTGAGAATTGTAAGATAGCTTAAATTCTCTTTTATTGATAAAACTTCACCAAGTTCCTCTGATGGAACTTCACTCTTTTATATAGGCTCCTAAGGTATCCATTAATCTTGGAATCTTGTATATTTATTCCCCGTTTTCACTTACAATTGGAGTCGTTAGATTTAAAGTAGGATTAGGATAGGCTAAGTGCATTAATTAGGGTGTTTTAAATCTGGTAAGATGAAGTTTCAAGGGTAAGATCAACCTCTAATTCAAGTTTGTTATGAAGAAGGTCCCAATTGTACTTGTTGTCTACTACGAAGGAGAAAAAGCCATTATGTCTCCTTACTATCAACATCAGCACTTCCTTTTCAAGTGGGACAGCTTTTGGCACCACGTAATTAAATGTAAAGTATGGAAAGTTAACTCGTATGATGCCTGGAAATTACTGTTCAAATAATTTGAAATAAATAATCTACATTTAATTTATCCTTAATTAATTTCTGCTCAGAGATACTTCCCTTTGATGTAGTTCTTCCATCTTTTGAGACTAGGAGTTTCTGACACTAGGTTTAGCTTCTGATACAATCTTTATCCTTTGATGCTGTTTGATCTTCTAATGCTAACTTTAGCTTTTAAATCAGTCTTTATCTTTCGATGCAATCTTTAGCTTCTGATGCTAAGTTCAAGACTTATGTTGCTTCTGAGATTTGATTATTTACTTCTTGAAGTAAGGATTAAAACTCCTTTTGGGATCATCCTTCAACAATCTCCCACATTTTGATGCTTACAAGAGAACTATCTTTGAGAGTATAAGTCTTGAGTAGCTTTGATTTGATCTTCTGATGTTGCTCCCCCATGATCTAAGACTACTTTGACTTTATAATATTTTCTTTAAATACAATTCAAAGTAAAGGTAGTACAATTAGATATTATACTCTGATTATGAACAATTCAAAAGCCTTTCATTGAATCTCAGTGATCAAGAAAGATTAATTCACTAGATGGAAGGTGTTACAAGAAGAATTTTACAATTAAGGAGCATAAAGTTAAACTAGCTATCAAAGCCAAGCTATTTCTTTTAGAGGCTGCTTCCTTGGTTATCTTCTTCTTGGAGGTAGAGTTCTTGGGTGCCGCTACTAAGGATTTTCTTCTTTTTCATCGAGCTCTATGGGTTCATTTTTGGGTACTAGATGAGAAAGATAACTCGAAGAAATCCAATGGATAGATCTCTATTGCTCAATCTACTTTAAATACTTGCTTTCCATGTATCTCAGCCACTTTTTCTTATACTTCAGAGACACCTTCTCCCCCCAATTGTAAGCAGCTATGACATCTTTTGTAAAATTTTCAAAGTGTTGTAGGAAGTAAGTCATCGGTCACCTACTGAAATTGGGGCACAACAGCTTCCATGTGTTGGGAAATGTATTCATCCATAAATGGATATAGGGCTTTCATTATGATGTTTTTATTGTTGTTATGTCCAGAGGTCAGAAAGTGATGAAGAAATCTGTAAACCTCTAGAGGAAAGGTACGATGTAGCTTTCATTTTCATTGAAGGAAGAAACCATGTGATTTAAAGCCACTAACGCACTATTGAATCTGGTATGTAATGGTTCAGGAGATGTTTTGATCAAGAATTATAGTCTTCATCCCACTCAGAGTCTTCTCTAAAGCTTCTCCTAAGCTCTGAGTTGTAGTCCCTTCACCAGAGATTATAATGCGCACAAAGGGAGATAAAAGATGCTTCACAAGCTCTTCCATATTCATGTCTATATCCACCTTAACTGATTGCCACTACTTGTCATTCCCGTACTCTTGAAGTGTGCATGGTTGTGGAAGAAATTATCTTTTGAGAAGATTCCACTTTGTCCATGCCACCTCTGTGATTGGTGTTGATCTACCATGATAGGGAACTCAACCACTTGTAGAGATCATCCCATAGCTCATTGCACTCATTCTTTAATGTATACCTCATGGCTCTTTGGGATACCTCTAGTTCACTCCCAAATGATATCCATTCCAATCAATGCCTCCTCATTACTAGAGATGATAGCATAAACTCTTTCTCCCAATTGTATAGCTGCCTCATGATTATCAATATGGTTTTGAGCCACAAACTTAACATCATCCATGATCATATCTTTCCCTTGCAAAATGGTCTTGTAATTCTCCAAACGATCTTCTAGAGATGGTAAAATAGTGTTGTAGAGCTCAAAGGCCAAAATTGAAAGATGAGGGAGTTTGTTAGCCACTGCTTCAATGTTGGTTGCATTGATAATCAAGAGGGCAACTGTCCTCAAAATCTCTCTAGGAACTTGTAATGTTTAAAGCGAGGAAATTTTGTTTGTCATCACAAGAAGAGTTTTGGATTTCACCAAGTTGAGCTACAAGATATAGCTGAGTGTCGACCATTCCAGTGATGGAGAAATCCTCTAGATCAGTAAAGGTGGAAGGAGTGTTTAGGAGATGGGAGCTAGAGCCCAAGTTACCCATATTAGCTTCAGTAGCCCGAGTCTCTCTCAAATCTTCCTCAAGGATTATATTTCCTGTCGGAGTCTCTTTCAACTCCACTCTATCTACTTCCTTTGCACCGGTAATCTCGATGCTATCATCATCAAAATTAGAGGTGGTCAGCCCATTCAAGTCTACGGGACCTTCATGATTTACTAGTAAAGAGAGAGTCTCTCATCAGAGGGTAGTGATGTTGATTCCACATCAATTTGTTGTGTTGGTGGGATGGTAGCACTGGCCTCTACATCCATTATGTTTTGAGTGTCACTTAGTGTTAGCATAACTATTTTACCATCCTTAGAGGAGAGAGAAGTTTCATCTAGTGTCTCAACCCCTTCTATCATTGAGGAATTTTTAGGTTCCTTAGTGTTGGCTTGATTTTCCTTCACTAAAACCTCAATAACAATTACCTCTATTGCTTTTTTAACATCATGAATAAACATTTCCTCAAATTGTAAGGCTTCCTCGGCCTTCTCAAATTGGTGAGTCTCAACTCCAACATTTTGGGCTTCACTAAAGCCTCGACAACAATTGCCTCTGTTGCATCTTTGATATCATGGATTAACATTGCATCAGCCTATGAGGCTTCCTCTGTCTTCTCTGATTGGTTAGTCTCAGCTCTAACATTTTGGGCTTCATTGACATCTTGTTTTTCCCCAATAACAACAATTTCTTTTTTGGAAAAAGTGTTTCCTCAGCATTTATGAAGGAGGTTTGATGGGAGAAAGAGAAGAAAGAGGAGTTTATTGTTCAAAGATAAGTAGTATTGAAGTTTAGTATGGCCTATGATGATAATTCCTTCTTCTAATGAATTAAATTAAGGTCTTCTTGCATGACCCAACATTCACATAAAATCTAAAGGATTTGGTTCAGTCCATGCTCCTTTTTCTAGATTGTAAATTTGAGTTCCTTTTATCATCACATCCTCCTTTCTATCCCAACCTTTCCCCATTTCACATCCATCTTCTCAAGAATATGGTACACCAAGCATTGCTCATAAATAGTGGCTCATTTAGAGTAAAGAACTTCTATAAGAATGCTTTTGACATGGCATATTTATCCTTCCTTCTAGCTTTTGGCCAAAGAGTTGAGGAAACATCTAGGCAAGAGTTGAAGAGATTAGATTAAGAGAGATTTTTCCAAGATAACTTTAAAGATATGAGAATCGTAAAGGTTGAAGAGGAAGGGTTTCTCTGATTTTATAGGAAGAAGGAGAGAAGGGTATCCTCGTAATTCTTCTAATTAATGTTAATGGAGTTTAGAGGATTTTTCGTTAAAAATCACTTTTTGATCATGGTGTTGTTTAGGTGGAATATGAAGAGTCTAAAGTAACTTCCACCTTTAATTCTTCGCGTCATTCTCCCTTCTTTTTCAAATTTCAAAATTACTTTATCAGTAATTCCTCTACTATGAACACACTATCATTTTGGAGACTTAGTGGTTTGCTAGAGCCTTTGATATTCTTTGCTTCCAAGGAAACCTTACTTTTGATGAATCCTATCTTCTGAGGAAGCCTATCTTCTAAGAGATGATCATTTTGAAATCTCAAAGTGGATTACTCATTCCTGTAGCTTCCCTTAACTTGCTGAATTGATATTTACTCAAAGGTTTTGCAAAGATTTTTGCTCTTTGCTCACTAGTGGGTACATAGACGAGTTTGACATCTTTCTTTAACACATGGTATCTGATAAAGTGATACCTAGTGTAACAGGCTTCATTCGATCATGTTATACCGGATTCTTTGACAGATCAATAACTCTTTTGTTATCACATAAGACTTTAATGCAGCTGATATTAATTCCATAGTCTTCTAGTTGTTGCGTGATCCATAAGACTTGAACTACATAGGTACCATCATTCATGTATTCTGCTTCTATTGTGGATAGGGCAACCGAGGTTTGCTTTTTGTTATACTAAGAGACAACGCAATCTCCGAGAAAATGACATCCACCAGTAGTGCTCTTTCTCTCTAGTCTATTATCTTTACTGCAGATAAATGTTCTTCCTTTGGATCTGACTGATATCTGACACAGTAGTAAAATGCATAGTGTATGTCAAGTCTGCTAGCTATTAGATATTTTAAAGACCCAATAATTCCTCGATATAACTTCTGCTCTGCTTTTCCTTCTAAGCTTTTGCAAAGAACAGCATCAGAGGCCATTGGTGTTGATATTGATTTACATTGATCAATGTTGAACTTCTTCAATACTTCTTTAGCATATTTAGCTTGACTTGTGAATATGCCATCTGGACTTTTCTTGATTTAAAGTCTAGGAAAGAAGGTTAATTATCCCATCATGGACATTTCAAACTCATTTTTCATTTGAGTGCTAAATTCTTAGCACAACTTATCATCAATGTCTCCGAAGATGATATCATCCACATATATTTGCACTACAAGAATGTCTTTATTCTTCCATCTAATGAATAAGGGTATGTCTATCTTGCCTTTGATGTACTCTATAGAGATGAGAAAGCTTGTCAATCTCTCATCCTAAGTTACAGGTGCTTGCTTCAATTTATATAGATCCTTCTTCAGCTTGTAGACATGACTTGGGTGCTTTGAATATTCAAATCAAGGTGGCTACTTCATATAGACTTCTTCTGAGATTACTCTATTAAGGAATTCACTCTTAACATCCGTTTGTTAGCTTTTGAAGTACATATGAAATGCAAAGGTGCATAATATCCTGATAGCTTCAAGTCTTGCTACAAGAGCAAATGTTTCATCATAGTTGATTCCTTCTTGTTCGTTATATCCTAGAGCTATGATCCTTGATTTTTTTCTGACTACATTTCCATCTTCATCTAGCTTGTTTCTGAACACCCATTTGATTCTGATGGTGGATTTGTTCTTGGGGGCTGGAACAAGATCCAAACATCATTTTTGGTGAATTTATCCAGTTCTTCTTACATAACCATTAGCTAACTCTCATCATGTTTAGCATCTTCAAACTTCTCCAGCTCAATGATTGAGATAAATGGTGGATGAATTGTCATTCTGATAAGTTATCCTCTAGTTAAAATAAGATTTTAAGCAACATCAAGACTGAGTCTTTCAAGGTGATCTTTCTTGGTTCTGGTTTCTTTTAGAAGATCAATGTGAGTTGGATCATCTTTAGTTGAGGTTGAAATATTTCCTTGGACTCTATTTGATAAATTCATCCTAGTTGGTGTGAGCACGGGATTTTGATCCTCACTTGCGAGTTCGATGATAAAGCTGTAATTTATTTTCCTTTGCTAGTCTTTCACTTTCACAGGATCTCGAACATCCTCGGGAGAAGCACTCCTTGTATCTTGTGAACCCTACACAAATCCCTTCATGCTGGGCTAGTTTAGATCAAGCCCAATCCAGGCCCAGTGCCCATAATATTGGTATTGGCACCGGTAACATCGGTGTAAGTGTTACCATAGTGACACTGACCAAATTTGACCAAACCAAGGGCCAAAAACCAATGCAAATATCGATGTGGCCAATGTTGATGTCAGTATTGAGACATCGACACTAATATCGTTGAGTCAGCAATAACAGAATTGCAGAATTTCAGGAATGATTGAACCCTTAATCTTCTAAGACCCTTGTACCCTTGGTTGACCTTCCTTGCATGCCCAGCATTGTAGGATGGTTGGAGAGGTACCTCCCTCCTTGGATTGGGGGGTGAAAAAGTGAAAAGTACATGGTAAGTCATCATGAGGGATTTTGTATTGAAGGGAGCTCTCTACAAAAGGAGAGCTGACGTTCAGTAAGGGGGGCTTTAATTTGTGCAAAAGAAGCTGGGAAAGAGAGCTCATTTGGTTTTGAGAGAAAATTTTGAATTTGATAAGTTTTGTGTTAGCTTTTAATGTACTTTCCAAAGGCAAGTTAGATTTTCTTTAAAAAAGACAAGTAAGTTCATAGGAAGGGTATGAACTTGGGTTTTCTAGGATTCATCTAAGTAATCTTGAGGTTTAGATTCACAAAGATAGAGTGGGATTGAAGAGAGGAATGTCTTTAGCTCACATTCATGTTCAAACCTCTTTTTACCACCTTTGCTAAGTTTTAACTAAATAAAACTTGGTGGAGGAGACATCAACAAAGTCTTAAACTACATTTCAGTCATTACACCTTAAGTTTATGGAGCAACACTTGCTCTATTCTTGATTTTCCCAAGCCAAATAATCACATCACACCAACTAAAGAAACAAGGAGAGCTTCTGAAAGGAACTTTGCGATCTTGAAGAAGTGGAATCTCGATTACGGGGTGAGCCTCTGAGTTCCTAGAGTTGTGTTTCATGCTTATTTGATGATTTGATGTTGTTTTGATAAGTGTTTAGTTTCTTATATTTCCTTGCCTCTATTCTGGAAAAATAAGGTAACACTGAAGTCGATGTTGCGGTGTCAGTGTCTATGTTATAATGCTAACACTAACATTGCAATGCAGACGTCAACATTACCCTTTTTTTCCAAAATGTAAGTTAGTCGCTATTTACCGAGTAGGGCTTAATTAATCGAAGATGACTTGTTAACATGGATATTGTTGGGCCCAGTAGGGTGTAAAATAGGTTAGAGGTGGGGTGAATGACTCTTTTTTTCATGTTCAAAACATACTTCAAAAGATAAGCGGAGTTTGCTTCTAAAGTCTCTTTTGAGTATATCAAACTTACCAAAAATCCCCATTTTTGTTTTAAGCCTTTTTAAACAAATATTGATTTCGACTTCTTAATTCAACTAATGCAACGACAATGAATAAAATAAAGTTAAGAAAATGCAAATAGAGACTTTTATCCTAGTTCAGCCTCTGCCTAATCCAGTCCTTGGAATCTCTTGTCCAAGATTTAATCCACTATACACTCTTCTTCTGGTGAAGAGTAAACCTTCTACAATGCTTATTGAAGTACCCTTTGACAACCTTCACAATTTACTGAGCTATATCAATACAAAATTACTCTCCTTATTGTATCTAAGGCTTTGAGCTTCTCACTTACAAAGTACCTTCCTCTTAAGTTTGCTAAGCTCCCCCACACTAACTTAACCCCTAGCTAGTGCTTACAATTTGATTTTAAAGAAGATAGAGTGAGTTTCTGAACTTTGTTTCTGGTAAAAATCAATTACAAATAGATATGAAGAAATGTATTTGCTTTTGGGTGATTCAGAAGAAGATTGTAGTTAATTTTGAAAGTTTGTTTGCACTATTGAATTCTTGATAAAATTGGTAATCTTCTTCAATGGCGGACAACATCCTTTTATAGAGGGAGAGAATGTTTCCATTAGACTTGGGCTATTGCTGGAAATCTTCTCATTTTCTTTATGCAAGTTTCCGTTAAGAATCCATTTAGTGATGGTAAGTTTTAATGAAATCCGCGCGACAGTTGCAAGGTTGATTTTTGGTCCCCACACTTGCATGATTATCTATCAAGGGAATTGCAAGAATGTTTTTGTTCCTGAGATACCAATAACTTTTATCCTTTTCCATGTTGAGGTACATTGGCGCGTGGCGACATTTAATGAAAAGTCAGCTCCCGTAACTCTTAGCACCAATGTAGAGTGAATTCTTCCTCTAAGACTTGATATCCTTCTGCTATCTTCAAGATTTGGTTCATTTTGAGAATTCTAGAGCTTTTGAGACTTCTTATGATTCTGAGCTCAGAACCATCAAAACTTAAACTTCTTGCTCAAAATCCATCAATCTCCATGGTGCTTGAAGTCGATACTAAAGTCATACACCTCTCCCAGACTTCCTTAAAGCTGTGCTTATCTTTCTCCCTCCACTCAGTGCCAACAAGCTGAGTAACGATCTTCTTCTCATCATAGGTAACGCGTTGGATGCATTCTTGAACGGCTACTACATTTGCTTGAAGAGGAGGAAGAATCTATTGAATCATCTGTTAGCCACTTTTCTACTGATAAGTTTAATAGTTTGTTCACAAGATTCGGCTATATATCAATGGTGCCAAAAACTTGTTCATGTAAAGTATAGGTGTTATCAATACCTCTTATCAAATAGAAAAATGATGATAACTGTAAGTATACAGTTGCAATGTAGTTTTAAAAGATATCGATCCCACAGGGAAGGACTAGTTCTAAAGATCAAATAGGGAAGTAGAATAAAAAGAAAAGAAAATAAAATAATGTAAAGTTCAGGAAAGGAGGATTGGAATGATGGATGAATAGACAAATGTGTGAAAGATTAGAATAGATAAAAAGTATATAGATTTTCCCTATGAACAAGTATAGCAAAGAAAATATGCAAAATCATCAAAGTTAATTTGTTCACTAACTTGATTTAACAGATTCGGTTCTAGACACTCAGATATTCAATTATTCATCGTAGAGCAACACTGAAATGACTTTTCTAAATCTAGTGCAAAAGAATTAAGACAATTATATAAACCTGGACAACGTCAATACTATGCTTAGTATGGGTCATTCTCACTTAGCCATATTTAGCAAGTTACCATTCCAAAAATATTGGCTCACTAAACATCGTTATATCACAGATCCAGTGATTATACACGATATTGTTAACCTCGAAACTACTCTTAAAATTAACGCCAATGCATATAACTTGATTAACATAAAAGACTTAGCATGAAATATGCATTATGACACATAGACATATCATAAACTTCGAAATAGAAAGTATAAGTAGAAAGCAAAGCAAAATTGTAAGGTATGCAAGTAAAAGCTAAAGTTAATCAACCGTATCCACTCTTTAATGGGAGTCGTCAATTCCTGCAATTCCTGTGTCTGCTTTGAATTGGTCTCGGCACATATAGAACCTCCACTAGGATGCTATTCTTTGTGAATATCGAACAAATGAATGTTGAAGAACGAAACCTTTTATTGATAAGTGATTTACAAGTACACTTAAACAACAATCGCTCGAATATGTAGAGAAATCTAGTGATCGAATAAGGATTCGAATCACTTATACATTTTCTCGCTAATGCTTATGAACATAGCGAAATCTAGACATTTTTACTCTTTATCTATGCACACACATGCACTATTACTCACACATAATCACTCAAAATCAATGCCTACGAAATTGGTGAGTTTGGAGCCCTATTTATATAGTATGAAGGGTTGCGTCTATCCAAACGAAGGGTTGTGTCCATTGGTGAATGATTACATCCCTTCATTATGATTGGTTGAGAAGCTTTGATTTAATCCGTAATGGATAGGCACCTTTCATGATTGGTTGACTCCTGATAAGTGTCTTTTCGTTGGTAGTTGATGGCGGTTGATGGTAATTGATCATGCTTATCTGGCGTTCGGTAGTTAAGAAGATAATACCAGAAAACCGTCCAAGTCGCAAATGCGATACACATGTCGTGACCGTTAATCTTTGATTGGCATACTTCTGATTCTGAAGTAAACAAGTCACTAACCGCGAATGATTATCGTGATCGTGAATTGAGTTTTACTCATAAATCTTCTTGTAATTTCACCGATCTTCGACAGCTTCGATCCTAAGCCAAATCTTTGAGTTCCACGCATCTTTTTGCACATTTTTCACTATTTTTTCATAGAATTCCACTTTAGATCATTTGACTCCCATGATTTAACTAGTATCTGCATTTACATAAAAAACAACTACATACCATGTGAAATCTTTTATATGAAGTATAAAAATGACTAAAACTATAGTGTTTAATGTATGAAATTAATGTGATAATAAGTGTAATTACACACTTGTCATACCCCCACACTTAACTTTTGCCTTTTCCTCAAGGTAAATTCAACAGAAGTGTATAAATTCGGTAATCACGTTCGTACCTTATTTGGCGAAAGACTATTGCAGCGGGTATCACATTCCACGTTGTAAAAGATTTCAAGAAGAAGTTCAAAATTTCCCACAAATTAGTAATGTGCAATTCATATAGCTTAGTTTCATACCTTTGTTCTTAATGGAGAGTCAACCGAATCGCATCTTCATATAAGCGTTATATGCATACTCGAATATTACCTTCTCTTAAGCATAGTATAAAGCATGAAGGACATAAAAAGCACACTTTGATTAATTTTTCTCAAGGCATTTTTAGGTAACCTAGGATGCTAAAAACACTCATAGTGGTTGCATTTTATGCTCCATACCACTCTCCCCTTTTTTCAGTGGTTAGCATATGTTTTTGATGTACTTTGTACTTTGCACCCATTTTTCGTGCTATGCTTTTTCTTTTCACTCAATGAATGGTTGCAATTTTTGCTCCGTACCATTCCTCACCTTTTGGATAACTCATTGGTTATCCTCTCTTTCTTTTGATTTTTCACTTAATACCCTCATCCTTTATTGATCAATTTCAAAGTATTATGGCTATAGTTTCCTAACACTTTAAACACACTTAATACTTTTAGGACTTATTCGAGATTTGCATATAAAACTCATAGTAAGAATACCATTAGATATTACTCCACTTAAACTTATCGAAAGAATTAAACTAAAACTATATAACTTATACTAATTCATGTTGCAATGAAATATATATCTAAACTTACTTGGAATGTTGCTCTTGAATGTTACTCACCACTCATCCTTGCCAATTTG
>CATIWQ010066445.1:0-17215 GCA_949673415.1 Euphorbia schlechtendalii | reverse complement strand
GAAACTACATATGATAAAATAAAAGTTCACCCTAACCAAAATCTTTATTGTGTATGTGTAAAATTATATTAATTGAATGAAAGCTGACGTTGAAAATACGGGCAACATTTATTTAAAAAGAAAAAGAATAGATGCAACATGGTAATAATATATGAACAAAAAAAGGGAACAAAAGCTACAACCTACAAAAGGGCCCAGTATAAAAAAAACCCACTAAAATTACGTGGATGAATGTGTTCGATTACGTTGAACTTGTTTTCACGTAGAATTAAAAATTTTTTTCTTCTGGTATATGAAACGAATGTCGTGGATAAATATCTCCTCCATTCTCCTTGTAACTACGGCTTCTATGTAGAGGAGGAATAGAAAATTCGCTAACAATAAATGGAGAAGGAACTACAATATATTTAGGGGTCGTTTGGTTGGCGGAATAACTATTCCGTGGAATAGGAGAAAAACGAATGGATAAAGGTGGAGTGTTTGCCTAGAGTCCGTCGCTGGGATGGAATAGTTATTCCAAGCTATCATACAACCCATAGAATAGCTATTCTCTTCTCGAGGGGAGGAATAGCTATTCAAGGGGTTGTATGATAGCTCGGAATAGCTATTTCATCCCGATGACGGACTCTGGGTAAACACTTCACTTTTTTCTATTCGTTTTGCTCCTATTCCACGGAATAGTTATTCCGTCAACCAAACGAGTCCTTAGTTTCTTCTAGGAAAAGAAAGCGTGAAGATGAGCACCATTATCACATCTTAAAGTTGGAGCAGCCCACTGTACCTCCAAAATTCAACATTACTTAGAATTTTTTTATTAACTAGTAAATACGTGATAAAATACTCCTTTTCCTTTGGAATGGATCAAAGAAAGAGAGGAAGATACAGTCTCCCTATATATGGACAACTACACAAAATAGATTAACCTTTTAAATAAATAAAATTATGATAAAAATAAATAACTTATCTTGAGTAAATAGAGCAAATATAACTCCGTCTTTTTTCTTGGCAACGAAAATTTTTACTAGTTGATTTTATAAGTGCTATATCCGCATATTTTCGTCCATTACGCACAAAATTTCTTGATAAATTTGTGAACATCAATGATAAATGTTTCTTTCAAGACCTTCTTGCTATTTATGTAAACTAATTTATACTCAAAAATTTTTTGGTAAAAATAATTCATATTTAAATTTAATTGTTGAGTAATATAAATAGAAATAGTACAAAAACTTATTATATTAAATTATGGCCTCTAAATTCACATAATTGTGCTATTAAATAAAATTTAAAAATAATATATGTATAACATCAAATTTGTTCTTAAATTATATTTAAGTGGGCTCTTTTTTGGGAGAGCGAGTATATATATTTTTTAAAAATAGTAAATGATACAATAGCTAATAATCGATCATTCTAGCTGTGATTTAAAAATACAATTGAATGATACAAATTTAACTGCTCGAAATAACACTCAAATTATTGGAATCATATATCATTATCAATTGTTATAATCATGTAAAATATGATATCTGTGATGTGATCATAAGAATAAAATTGAAATAATAATGGTAATATGAAATTTATATTTATCATTTAATACACGTAGCAGCTTCCAATTTATATTTTAAGCATGATAGTATAATTATATTTGCGAAAAGAACTTCTGTTAAGCCTCGCAATCATTGATAAGGGGATTAATTTATTTTGCCTAATTTATTCTTTTCAAAAAGTTAAATTGAAAGCTTGAAATAATTCAATGTAATTTTATAATTATACATAATTGAATTGAAGTTGGTTGAACTCAATGGATTTATTGTTCAAAACAATATTATCTTAAACATTTTTCATACAAATAAAGTAGTGATCACTGTTAGCTTTAAAACTGAATTTGTGATTTACAGAGATCTCAATTCAAGTGCATAAGTGATATGAAATTTTATTTTTTGAATTTATTGTACATGTAATTATGCAAATTTTTAAAAAATATAAATAAAGTTGTGCCAAATAGCAGATTGAGCTGTTTGGCAACCTAATCAACACATTTATTTCCTTATCTTATGTCGTTTGTTTCACGAAATAAGTAAAATTTTTAGGAATAGCTAAGATAAATTTAATACAAATGGTTTATCTTATTTCACATTCTTTTATTCAACGTCCTCTTCTATTCCAACTTCCAAGAAATAATGATTTCAAGAACTAAACACCGCCGAGATGTATTGTGACTTCTGATAGGCATATTCTAGAAATGCACCTGTATAAGTCATGCATAATTTAGGAATATTTTGTCTAGTTTAATTGTATTTTGTCAATTTATGCACGTATTTCCTATTACTCCACATTAACCAGTAGTGCCACTTTCTCATATATTCCATTCTCTGATGATGATTTAGGCTTCCAACAAGGATTTTTGGTTAGCTAATCCTACAGTTTGACGCTTAACTGATTCAAAACAAGAATAACAATTTTTTTACAGACATGGATTCCTTTGAAGAGGCTGAGTTTCAAACTAGGACTTACTTCTGTTCTGAGAGGTATACTAATTGAACACATATTCTTACAAATATAATCAACAATAATTGAACCCATCCTCAGGATATTAAACAAACTTTTTAGAAGTTTTATGTGAGTATTGACGAACGGGAAGGGAAAAGAATACCTACATGAAATTTTAATAGTACCGAGATGAAACTTTACATTATAAAAGCCACGTAATGGGAATTACACTAAATGTTAAAAAGATGCTAGTACAATCAAATGACAGGTTGGTGTTCAATAAAATGAAAATTAAGGTCAAGATAATCAGCCTCGTTGTTTTTTCGAATATTGCCTTCCTAAATTTTTGAAACAGTCTCGTAACACTTACTCTCTTTAAGTTGATAAAATACACTAGTTTGCTTTTTTAAATGTCACATGTCTGTTTGAAAAAAAAATCAAAATAATGATATTTGCAATGTCAAACCAGCCATTAATCAACACATTGCGTTCAAGGTGCAAAGTAATACATTTTACGAGGACATTTTAAAAATTCAAGAGGAAATTGAAGGAGCTAGCAATCCATGTAACACACTGAAAAATCTTTAGTTTTTAGAGAATTGAAGGTGCATGTTCCCTTTTTCTGAAAAATTTAAAGAACATAGCTTCATCACTATTTACCATTATTATATTTATTATTTACAAAAAAAGATGTCAATAGCATAAATCAGAAACCAAATATAGCTCTAATCAAATATGGATACGACAGACATCAAAATTTAACATATCAATAGCATTAACTAAATACAAATAATGATAACTTTTTGTTTCCTAGCATTTGCTAAATTATTCAAAACGGGGTTGTGTGAGAGCAATACAAGCGTCGTGCTGCTAGGCGAAGTGGTGGAGTGCTGCACCCTAAATGGTAAAAATCCAGTAGCCGAAAGCATTACTCGCTTACGCTCTGACCCAAGTAGCATGGGGCACGTGGAATCCCTTGTGAATCAGCAAGAACCACCTTGCAAGGCTAAATACTCCTGGGTGACCGATAGCGAAGTAGTACCGTGAGGGAAGGGTGAAAAGAACCCCTATCGATGAGTGAAATAGAACATGAAATCGTAAGCTCCCAAGCAGTGGGAGGAGCCCAGGGGCATGACCGCGTGCTAAATTATTCAAAATAACTTTTTGCTTCCTAGCATGTGCTAAATTATTCAAAATTTAACATATTTAATATAATAGTATGCGACATGAAATTAATCAATGTATTGATAAGGTATTTAGTTAGTATAACATAATTCAAAATAAAAATCGAGTTAAAGGTAGATATTATCAAAGTTATGAGTTTTGGCGCAATTAGGAACCCAAATTGCAAGGCCGGATAAAAGTGCAATAAAAAAGTTTTACAATAGAGTAGTTTCCAGAACCAGAGAAATGCATCTTTTCAAGTTCTACTATGGCACCAACCCACATGAGCTTTCAAATACATGATTTATACACACAACCGTTGATTTCAAACAAGTAGTGAAATAATAATTTTCTTAATTACAAAGAATACCCAAATGCTATAATACATACATGGTTGCGCTGAATTCAAATTGTTGCCATAAACTTACTTGATCATATGATCATGAATCTGCCTTTAAAACAGCCCCACTGCTAACTTGAGCATTATCACAGGCATGTAAAGCTGTGCATATATCCTTTGTCTCCAGAAACTGTTCTGCATTCGTTATAATAATTGGACCGTACTCGAATACCAATCTTTTACACTGCAACAAATGAGAAAGTTGTGTGTTCAGTACAATAGATTTAAACATCCATCTGAACTAGTAATTTTTACCTTTGCTGCGTAGTTCTCCAAGGAATCACAAGTCTTTAAAAGCAACTCAAGTATCTCAAGCTGTGACACAAAAAAAAAGGGAAGAAAAGATTGTTAAATCAGAATATAATTGCATAAATGGGAAATAACAATAAAAATATAAAAAATCAAGCATACTTTTATATTCTAAATTTCTGTTACTTTCAAGAGCGTATTGAGCTATGAATATATACTAATATACCATATAAATAGAAGGGGAAATAATATACACCCAATTTATACATCCATATAAGAAGTCATCAAGTGAATGATGTGAATGCAAACCTGTGTGTCGGGGTTCTTCAACTTGAGTAATACTTCTGAAACAGCTTGATGGCAAAATCCACATTTATCTTCTTGGATTTTGGAGGAAATGTACACTATATTGTTGCAGAGATTGACCTTCCGACAGAATTGTTCGGGTTGAACAGAAGAAACCTCCAGAAAGAAGAGTGGGGCATAATAGTCCACTAAAGTGATGCACTGTGCAATTGAAATTATCGTCATTTGCATACTAAACACCCTGAGAGGACTATTTGTTACATGTAATATTATACACTAAGTTCCACATAAATCTCAGGGAGCAATAGAATATCAATACCAACAACTCAAATAACAGTCACAGAATGAAGAGACAGATATAAGCTACTATACTATATAAACTTCGAAATGGAATTAAAATGAAGGAACGAACAGAAAATTGAACAAAAGAAAATGATAATGACTTAGGATAAATTTGTTCCCTTTCTCTACCAAACTGGAAGAGCCATCTGCACCAGGCAGACAAACAGAAAACACAATTTAAATTCTCAATTATTCCTAAGCTTCCTCTCCCGGCACCATTTTTGCACCATCTAGAAAGAGCTACTTAATATTTACTATGAGGTTACACTTGGATACACAGGGATTCAAAAAAAGAAGTATTTGGAAAGGATATTCGGTGAGCCTCTCTAGTTATGTTAAAATATAGAGGATTCTTCACCAAGGTAAAAGTATGAATGCAGTTGTATTGTATAGAAAAGTGTGGTTGAGTTGTTTCAAAATGAACATGAAACAAGGGAAATACAGTTCCATAGATGAACAAAACAGAAAGCCAAGTATAAGCTTTTCATTTTTCTACTCTTCTGTATCTAGATTAAACAAATATATTTCAAACAAGCTAATCTAAGACTCGAATTCAGAACCGTAACCACTTCAATGTACATAATATCAAATCAATTACAATATAATCAAGATGGCTAATTGAATGGGTTGATCATGGAAAAAGATTTCTACTTTAATTGTTAAATTTGCCATCCCCCAACTTTAAACTTTCAAATGTAGTCGAGCAACTTAAGCGGTGACGCCAGCTATATATCTGCCTTCTACGTCAATTAATTCAGAACTAGTATAAACAGGCACGTTAACTTGGAGGTTTTGCTACTGTACCCAGCTAAAGTTGTGCTTTAGTGAACCTGTGAAATGCTTCTATTTGGTGCAGAAGCATAGTGGTCAAGTCCGGTTTCAAATCGAGAACCGGAACCCAAGGTTCGGGAATCGTGAACGCTGAATCGTATCAAATTGTAAGATTCGGTTCAAGTTCATAAATAATTAAACAACTCTTTTTAAATGTCTAGATATGCAAGTTTAATACTAAAATATTTATGTAACCAAATAAGCACTTAAAATTTCAAATCTTTTCCATACACCATCCTAATAAAAGTTTTAGTCAATGTTGATATACTTTTAATCTAGCTTTGATAGTTATATGTAAAAAATAACATTAGTAATGATATAAAATTTGAAAAATTTATGTTGAACATGCATTATCATTCAAGGTAAGAGTTTTTTGTGATTAAAATCCAAACACACTTATTTTCCACTTATCCTAAATTGGAAATTCCAAAGAATAAAATAGATACAACTCACTTTAGTGCACAGCCACTCTATCGCTTAGCCGGCGACATCGTCACTCAGAGTCCATTTTTGTTGTTGGGTTCACGAATCAATGAGGCAGTTGACGTTTGCTACATTGAGTTAATTTATTAAAGTTCACAAATCGACTGAATTGGTAGAATCTTAAGATTCAGGCAATTCGCCAATGAATCGGTATTGATTCGTAATATTCTGGGTAAATTTAGATTCACCTCATAGCTTCGAATCAATTTGAGGTTAAATCAAATCAAATCGTAAGATTCTGATAACTACGTGCAGAATGATATTGAGCGACAAAAAATATTAAATTTTCCAACAGTGTAAAATATTAAGGCTTCAAGACTGGATTTCTAACTAGAAAAAGTAAGGCTTGCCCAAGTAAACTCTCCATATATTGCTATGCCAATCTCAAATTCATATAATAGATTTTGGTTATTTACTTGTTGCATAAAAAATATTAACTGTTTAATTAGATTTCCATTCAAGTACATCAAACATCAAATGATTCAATGGTTGGTGCAAGCACACTTCAAACAGAAGCACGGACAATAAAAATACCAAAATCGGTTTCCCATTCAAATGGCCACTGAGAATGGAAATTTTAAAACAAACAGAGAAAGATAGCATAATATAATGGAGCGAGTCCACAAATCTGACAAAACAATTTTTGCAAGGAGAAAACAGAAAGTGATATCAAGAATTATGGCATATAAATCAAGGCATCAAGCACACAATAATCACCATTTTAAAACTAAGAGTACCTGTTGCTTGAAAGAAGGAACCTGAGCACAGGCGTGATGAAGAATTTCAATGATCTCAGTCTGGGTTTTGTTTTCAGTCATGTAATCAACTGCCTGTTCAGCAAATTCCTCACATAAAGTGCACACCTGTTTATTTCCAACAATTTCATCTGAAGATTGCTTCTCCTTCTCCACTGAATTATAGTATACAAAACTATTTTAATAAGTTTAGTTTTGTTACAATTCCAAAGACAATATCTTTAAAATAACAAAATACTTCAATCGAAAGGTGCTAGTTAAAAGCAAACAACTTTGAAGTATCTTAAGCTAGAGTCTATTGAGATATCCCGCTCAATAACAATCAAAAAGCCAAACTTTTGTCAAGTTATGCAATCTTAAATGATCCCCGAAAAAAGTTAAAAAATCATAACGGAATTCACATCAAAGCATAGTTGATGACTTTATAAAGTCACCAAGTCACTTTCGAATTCTAAAGTGTATGATCATCATCACTCTTTGAAAGTTTTCCATCCATGATTACAAATGGCTCTTTTTCAAACAGCATCTCTCAGACAATAATTTCTCACTTTATACAATAAATCAGGGCCAAAAGTCAGATGAGAGTAGTCAAGAAAAGCAAGACTAAGAATAAGTGTTAAAGTTGGACTTTTGAGAAATAATTGTAATAATAATGAGTTACCTGGTAGTATATCAAGGATCACCCTTTTATTTTTGTCAGTGTCGGCGGTTTTTCTAGCAGCAGAAGCCAAGCCAACACACAACACGAGAAGAAATAAGAATCCAACCCTCATGTTCATGATGCCTGAAACTGCCAACAATTAATATCAGCATCCCAAGAAAAGTCTGATAATTATCTGTGAAGGTCATAATTATGACCATAGAGGTTAGAGGGAAAAATGTTAATCCAGAACAGGAGGAACCAAATACCATACATAGATGAAAATAAAGAGATTACTATTTCTAAAATCGTTTCACGCCCACATTATTAAGTAGTAAAAGCCAACATAGGTACTAAAGAGTAAAAGATGATCTGTTTCAGAGTTTGCAAAGGCCATATTACTAATTAATGATATCATTCTAATCTAAGTCTCAATCATAATATTCAGTTTATAAATTAAGTGCAACGTAACTGAAAGAAAGCAAGGGTGTATGGAGAAGAATTGTGATGCAGTAATTGCCTCGTGTTCCAAATAATCTATTGCACTGAAAATTCAATATCCTGTAATAACAGATATCATTTATTTACATGATAAGTACAAAGAATTCACCATCTTATGAGATTGATATCTACCTCAAGATAAGGCTGTGACTTTTTAATTTTATAGCTTCCAGTTCCATTTAATAAATATCATGGCGCTGACCTAAATATCTTGATGGCTTTCTAAAGGTTAATTGATGATGTTGATATATTAAAAAAAAGCATACGTATTCTTTCTTTATATATGTATCTCAATGTTTAAACTGATTATATTGCCTAATAAGCATGAATTCTAAACTTAAAACATAACCAAAATTACAGGATATTGACCAAATTATTTAAAGGTCATATAAAATGGCAGGAGGAAGTAGTATAGAAGTTAAATATAATTCATCAAGGAACAACAATAAAATTCACTCTGAGAGTCAACTATGTTTGGATATATTAACAAATTCAAAACAATAGAATAAGAAACAAAACTCAGAAGAAATAAAGGTGTACAGCGAGGAAGAGCAGCAGCAGCAACAAAGGAAAATAATCGAAAATTAGGTAGAGGAAACGAACAAAAAAAGTATTTGTTCGGAAGCTGGCATCTACTATATGAAGCTGGAATTGAAAAGTTCATAATTGCGTTGATCCTAATATCTATTTCTCGGCAATCAAACACAAAATCAATTGAAATTGGAGATCATCGAAGGAAAATGTTACCTAACAGGAATCAAACCTCGCCTAAGTTTCAACTGGAGAATGAGCTATGAGAGACGGAAAGAGGATGGGGCCTTTGATTGTTGGGCATGACGAAGCTTAGAATTAAGAATATTTCTTTAGAATAAGCAAAATCCAATTCGAGTTTTATTCGCCTAAGGTCAGATGCACATATAACCCACCCATATGAACATCAGTCCGTAGAAATTACGGATTATTTTAACTTTTATTTCTTTCATGTAGTATCATTGAAGATAATAATAACAATACAATTTACAAAAAAAGAAGTGTGGATAATTGGTATATTTATTACCGAATAAACAACTTAAACAAGTACTATCATATTTGCCATTCTGTAACTAACGATGACAAACAAATATTGGAATAATACAATTTTGTAAATCAAAATATCAGCAAAGAAACTGCAAAATTTGATGCTCAAGTCTTTAAAATAATGCAAAATCATTTTTGATTTAAAAAGATATAGTCCAGTGGAAAAAAAATTCTCTTGACACGAAGGTTCATAGTTCTTAGAGTTTCATTGGACTAAAAAACTTCCTTGTTAAAGGTAACAATGGTCATTTTTCAGTGTTATATTGAAATTGTTTGGTTATGAACCTGTTCGTCGAGCTACTTGGGCACGCTCAGATTGGGTTCACAGATTTTATACTAAAAATAATAACTCAATCTCATACTTTATAATTTCTGGTTTGGACTTGAACCGGGCTTACATTGTCATTCTCATGCTCAGCATGAGTACATGAATATTTGTTTGTTAGAAGTTTTGCTATTAAAATAAATAGAAAAAAACAAAATGAGCAAAAATATATTTAAATTTTTGAATGTAATTACGTTGTTAATTAAAATCTTTAATGTTTAATGACTGTAATATATAGATTTAAATTCAAAATTATTATAAATTTAATATATGAATATAAAATAAATAAATTATTCGTTGAACCAGACTTGAGTACTTATATAAAAGCCAAGCCTGCACATAAAATTTCGAGTTTTGACGGGTTCAGACCGGACTATTTTAAAAAGTGAGTATTCAAACCCGGCTCATTAAAGCGGATCCGCCTAGCCTGCGAACGATTCTAATTTGGTAAAGTTCTATAAATAAATCCAAGTCCAAAGTTTTAAAACGTGGGGCTCGGATTGATATTCTTAATGAAAAGTTTGATGAGCGATCGGAACCGCTACGTGACGAACATTTCTAACACTAAATACGAAATCAATCTTTAATCCCCCTGAAATTGTGCATTTTATAATCTGTATTTGGGTACACCGATTGGATGTGTTTGAAGCTTTTTTTCACGTATTTCAGCTCAATTCATTTGATGCATGCATTACAATTAAATTCGTAGAATTTTCCTAAAATCAAATATTTTCTAAATGACATGATTTTGCAGGTACTACATCTATTGTCATCCCTATTTAGTATGTATATGAATATATATTCTCTAGATTTTCCAAAATAACAAATTTTTTGATATAAGTGCTTCCATCATCCTACTACCGGAACTCATTTTCTTATCAGAGGATTCCACATCATCTTCAACCAGAAACAATACCATCAAATTGATATTATCGGTAATATCTTTTCAGCAACCATAAATATAAACACATAGCTAATCCAATCCCAATCTATCACATTACACACCAGAGACTATAATTAAAAAACAATTATCAACAGCAAGATAATAGAATCATAAGTCAGACTCATTTAGACACAGACAACAACTCTACTCTGCAACCCAAACTACCTCAAGTTCAAAGTCGGCTTCTTCTTTTTCTTACCCTGCTTAGCCAACAGCAGCGAAAACCGAGCAAATCCGAACTTCTTCCTCTTCCCCGAAAACTGCTTCGCAACATTTTCATTTTCATTCTTGTCATCGCCATTCGGTTTTCCCAGCATTTGACCAAGCGATACCTTTCTCTTCATCGCGCCTTTTCCCGTCATCATTCCCGTCTCAACCTCTTCAGGCAAGAGGAGCTTCCTGCTCAGTATTTGGCCTATCGACAGAGTTGGCTTCAGAACTGGAGCTGCCACGTCATTCACCAAATTCAGGCCATTTACATCGAACAATCGCGGATTCTTCCGATTCTGAGATGGGTATGAGTTCTTAAACTTGGTATAGTTTTGAACTGAACGCCTTTTTTCGGACCTCCACTTGCGTAAAGCTTCTTCAACTGCCAACTTTCCTTTATTGGCTGCCTCCACTCTGTTCAAAGCTTCTTCCAATGCCTTCTTACTGGTTTTAATCTCTTCTGTAGCTTCCTCCACCTTCTTCAAGATTTCTGCCTTCGAGAAATTTGCTTCGTCAACTTCGAGCATTGCTTCAACTACCTTAGTCTTTGATAAATCCTCAGCTTCCCGAGCTTTGCAAGTTAAGGATGAATACTCTTCATATGTAAGAGTTATTCCTCCTGATGAGTTCTCGTTGCCGGAAATAGCCTTGATGTCGGCAAGAGCAATAGCTTCTGCTGCTCTAGCTGCGTTTTTCATCTTTTTGGCAGCCACTAGCCTAATCTCGGCTGTTTTTATCTTACTTTTCGTCTGTTCGATCTCCGATATTGCTTTCAGAACTTCAGATTGTGCGGCTTCTCCCATTTTTTTAAACTGCTCTGCCTCAGAACTAAGTCGCTGGAGCTCTTTCGATATATCTAAGGAATTCTCTGAACACCCTTTGGTTTCAGAATCTTTTGCTTCTTTGAGCTTTTGTTTGGTTTGATTAAGCTGCTCCTCGAGAGAGGATATCTTTGAGAAATTCTGGTTCAACCTATCCCGGGTTTTGTCAAGCGAGATTTGTTCCTTCTCTAATTTCTTGTTTAGAACCTCAACAGAACCTCGAATATCAGCAAGATCAGTAGTAGTTTTAGAAAGGTTCAACTTAGCCTGTTTCAGTTCCATTAAAATCAATGCAGGAGCTGAAGATGCCGGTTTAACACTGACCGCCACATTTTGATTACGAGTTTCAGTATTTTCGATATTTTTGTTTGTTTCTTCTCTATCACTTGCATTTGACTCCAGAGTCAAAGTAACTTCAGATGCCTGTTTCTGTAGCTTTGATTTGAGTTCTTCCACCAAAGTTTTTGTAGTTTCCAACTCTTTTAAAACGTCAAGGGTTTCCCTTTCTTTCGTGATGAGATCTTTTTCCAGCAGTCCAGCATGTTCCTCTAGTGTCGAAATGTCAACTTCTTCAGTGTCATGCTATGTAGAAAATACAAACAAGAGAATTTAGAAAGTAAGACAAGAAACAACAATTAACGGGCTTAATGCTGTGAAAGCATGAGACCAATTCATGCCCCATAGCAATAAGATAACAAATCCAAATCGATGAAAAAATATGGACTGCAAAAAAGAGAGAACAAAAAATTTTGAGCATTGAATCACAAGTTGAAGCAATTTTTTGAAATTGAAAAACTGGTCTCTAACTCCACCTTCAATTGTAAAACAAAACAAGAGCACAATATATAGAATCTGGAATGGCAGTGAAGTCAAATCAAGAAGCAAAACAAGGTGTAATCAAATCATACAGATCCTTTAGAAAAAAGGGCAAGTATTTCTGAAATGGTTAATAAGTAATCATTTCGAATTTAGAAAAAGGTTTTCAGCAAATTTCAAAATATTCATCATCAAATTAAGCATAAAGCTTCTGTTCCAAACGAGCATTTTGAATTTTTTCAGCAGAGTAAAGGAAACATTATCATCATCGAGCACCGTTAATGAGTTAAAACAAGAAGAAACAAATCTGTAAAAAAAATGCAAAACAAATCCCCAACACAAAATAGGGAAGGGAAGAAAAGATGAATACCTCAGTTTGAGAAGGCTTGTGTTGAGAGGGTTTCCAGTAACCGACTCCACCAAACCGACTAACAGCTTCCCTCACAGACTCAAATGGCGCAGATGTATCAATTACAGCTCGCGAACAACCCTCCACCATTTTGGAGTCCGGTTCGGCCATCTCCATTTCTAGGGTTTTAGGCACTGAAATTGAAAAAAGAAAAAAAAATTGGAGGTGAAGGAGAGCTAAAGAGGGCCAAATGCTTTAACAATAATGAAATGTAAAGAATGGTGATTGTGACTGGTGCGAGAGAGAGTGAAATGCGGCATAAATGGTGCTTACATTACAAAAGTGCTAATACCACAGTTGAAGATGTTTCAGTAGACAGAGGGGTTTCGTAGGAGTCGAAATAAAGTAAAAAAGAAACCCAATGTGTCCGTTACATTACTCTGTTGACTTGTATTTCCAGAATTGCCCTTCAAACGGTAACTATTCTTTTTCCTTAGTTTACATTGTAGTATTAATTATTGCTAAATCAAATGCCGGTAATTCGATAGTGCTAATTTAGTGCTACGATCAGAACGTGCAGTTGCGGTTACTTTGTACTAATACATAAGAAAGTCGTATGATATGTTCTGTTAATTTACAGGTTTAGTAAAACTGAATTTGAGATATTCATCAATTTATTTATTAATTGAAAGGTTAGTTAAATACCTGTTGTCCACGCGCTTATCTTCATAATAAGGTTGATCTCACAAGGTCTTAGGTGTTTTTGTGTTTACACAAGTAGAATACTGATTAAGGAGGCCTTTATATAGGCTTTGTGTAGTTCCTTAATAAATTAGGAGAGAGAATTGTATCTCAATTAAATTGTATTACTATGTTGATTTTATCTCCTTATTACGATAGAGTTTGATATTCTTCAATGAGTGTCCTAATTAGGACGTACTTCCTTGTAAAGTAAGAGTTGGAAATAGAATCTAATGGGGTTTCTATTCCTTATGTACGCTGATGGATGAGGCAAATGCCTCGAGTTGGTATCCTAACCCTATGGCCATGACTTAGTAACGTTGATTTGGACTTAATTACATCAAGATGGTCTCTATGGTCTGGACATTTGACCGGTGTGTAACATGCATATGATGATATTTTACCAAGTTATCATCAAGTACATTAATTCAAGATTTTTAAAAGATAATTTAACGGTGTTATTAGATACTTAAATGGGTATAATAAAATCATAATCGAATATCAGTAATTGTTTAGTTGAATAAAAAAAGCTAAAAGTAGTTGTTCGAGGAATCCCAAACATCCCGCTTAATATCAAGCAAAAAAAAGTTCTAAACTTTCTTTAAAAAACAAAGGGGAAGTTTTATAAATGGGCTGAATGCTAGGAATAATTTCAGCCCAAGTTTTGTATCCTAACTTATTTGACCAATTAAGTTTCATATTTACCTTCTATACGCTCTAAAATTTCCGTGTTCATCTCCCTTACCTTCTACACTTGTTTTTTAATTTTCTTATCTTATTTCGCCATTATCTCTTAAACTGCTCATTTTTTTGAAATGATGCTTTAGAGTTTTTTGTTCATCTCATTTTTATCTTCGAAACGCCATCCATTGTGATATATTTTTTCGAAAATATTTTTTCAACTGTTTGATATCTGGTAAGAAACTGGTATATAAGTGGTATGTAAATGGTAGGAAGAACAAAATGTGTCAATTTTGTTATGAAAGTATGGCAGGTAATACAAATACATGACAAAAGTTTATCTCCGTAGCAATAAACAAACAACTATAATCTTAAAAGTAATGAAAATACATTAGAAAGTAATTACAACATGTAAAAAAGATTTCTACAAAAGTATTGAATAAAAAACAGTAGGAATCTGGTATGTAATTGGTATAAAGAACAAAAAATGATAAAACTAGTAAGAAACTAGTAGGTAAGTGGTAGGAAACTAGTATGAAGAACAAAAAATGTTAAACCTAGTAAGAAATTGGTAGGAAACTGGTATGAAGAACAAGTTATGTTAAATTAATCTTGAAAATTAATTAAAATTCCTTAGAAAGTGATTAGAACATGTAACATAAAACTATTAAATCAAAACAATAGGAAACTAGTATGTAAATGGTAAGAAACTGGTATTGAAATTAAAATAGTAGGATTCTGGTATTTAACTGGTATGAAGAACAAAAAATGTCAAAACTAGTAAGAAAGTGGTAGGAAACTGGTATTGAAATTAAAACAGTAGGAATCTGGTATCTAAATGGTATGAATAACAAAAAATATCAAAACTAGTAAGAAAGTGGTAGGAAACCGGTATTGAAATTAAAACAGTAGGAATCTAGTATCTAACTGGTATGAAGAACAAAAAATGTCAAAATTAGTAAAAAAGTGGTAGGAAACTGGTATCTAACTGGTATTGAAATTAAAACAGTAGGAATTTGGTATCCAACTGGTATGAAGAACAAAAAATGTCAAAACTAAAAAGAAAGTGGTAGGAAACTGTTATCTAACTGGTATTGAAATTAAAACAGTAGGAATCTGGTATCTAACTGGTATGAAGAATAAAAAATATCAAAACTAGTAAGAAAGTGGTAGGAAACCGGTATCTAACTGGTATTTAACTGGTACTGAAATTAAAACAGTAGGAATCTGGAGTCTAATTGGTATCTAACTGGCATGAAGAACAAAAAATATCAAAACTAGTAAGAAAGTGGTAGGAAACTGGTATTAAAATTAAAACAGTAGAAATCTGGTATCTAATTGGTATAAAGAACAAAAAATGTCAAAACTAGTAAGAAAGTGGTAGGAGACTAGTATTGAAATTAAAACAGTATCTAACTGGTATGAGGAACAAAAAATGTCAAAACTAGTAAGAAAGTGGTAGGAAACTGGTATCTAACTAGTATTTAACTGGTATTGAAATTAAAACAGTAGGAATCTGGTATCTAACTGGTATGAAGAACAAAAAATGTCAAAACTAGTAAGAAAGTTTTAGGAAACTGACATCTAACAGGTATTTAACTGGTATTGAAATTAAAATAGTAGGAATCTGGTATTAAACTGGTATCTAACTGGTATGAAGAACAACAAATGTCAAAACTAGTAAGAAAGTGGTAGGAAACTGGTATTAAAATTAAAACAGTAGGAATCTGGTATCTAACTGGTATGAAGAACAAAAAATGTCAAAATTAGTAAGAACGTGGTAGGAAACTGGTATCTAACTGGTATTTAACTGGTATTTAGTTTGTAATTTTCTTCATCTTATTAGAATCTGGTAGGTAACTAGTAATTAAGTTGTATTAGCTTGTAGTTTCTTGCATTTTGTTAGAATCTGGTATCTAACTGATATTTAGCTTGTAATTTTCTGCATCTTGTTAGAATCTGGTAGGTAACTGGTATCTAACTGGTATGAAGAACAAGTTGTGTTAAATTAATATTGAAAAGTATAAAATTGCATTAGAAAGTTATCTAACAATGTAAGATAATTAATTACACCTAATAAGCTAATTTAAATTCATTAATACTTTGAAGAGCAGGCTTCCCAAGATCAATGAGAGTGATACAAATCAGAGTACATAAATTTACAATTGCATACAGCCTAATGAAATCCTCACTTCAATTACAACACAAAAATTGCATAATCCTTCTGCAAATTAACAACAAAACAAACACAAAGAGATAAAACGAAATCTATCAGCAACAACAGGATTTCAACTCCATGGATCCTCATTCTCAATTGAAAAAAAAACTGGTTGAAAGCTAGAAAATTGAAATTGTGCAGAGAATTTAAGAATTGTAGAGAGCAGAAACTTGAAGAAACTTCGATCTAGAGAAAATCGAGGATAATCGAAACAAAGAAGAGAGATTTTGATGAAGATAAACGCGCGATGCAAAAAGAGGAAGCAGTTGAAGCTTGATAAAACAGTGTATATATAGAACGTATAGAGTGAAAACTGAAACTTAAAATTGGTTATACAATGCAAACTAACTGTTGGAACGTATTTTTTGTAAATAAGTTTCAAAAACCCTACATTTTTTACAATTTCCCAAAAACAAATCAACACTATACGAAAAGAAACTACAACTTAAACAATTATCTATTTTTATTAAATCCGTATTCATCCAATAGAATTAATATTTAATATATTTTTAGAAGTTCTAGATAGGGCGTGGTAAAAAATTAAAATTTAAGAAAAATTCATTTATGAAATAAAAAATAACAGTCATTGAAGGATTAAATAATGAATTAGATTTACTCAACTGTAATACACAAAAAGTACTCATTCCAACTCTCCACAACTGTGATCTATTAGTAAAACACACGTTCTAAAATGTTGTTTGTCATATTTGAAAAAGATAGAATATTTGCTTTTTTTTTCAAAGTTTATATAATAAAACGTGATTTGTTATCCCAAAAAATATTTATATGGGTAATTTAGTAGAACAGTACTATAATTAAGATATATATTGTTGTGTCAACATTCTTATAAGAAAAGAGTGAGAATTATTT
>CATIWQ010066433.1:0-21862 GCA_949673415.1 Euphorbia schlechtendalii | reverse complement strand
AACATTTTTGGAATGGTAACTTGCTATATATTGCTATGTGAGGCGACCAGTACTAAGCATAGTACTATTGTTATCCAGCTTTATATATTCATCTTAATTCATTTGCATTAGATGTAAAAAAGTCATTTCGTGTGTTGCTCTGTGGTGAATAATTGAATATCTGAGTGTCTAGAACCGAATCTGTTAAAGTAATCTAGTGTACGTAATATCTTTGATGATTTTGCATGTTTTCTTTGCTATACTTGTTCGTAGGGATAATCTATACCGATTTCTTCTACTCTAATCTATTTATACATTTGTCTATTTATTTACCATCATATCCCAACCAACCCAATAACAATAAAAATTATCTATTTTCATTTACCCCATTACTCTTGTTGGTCTTTAGAACTGGTTCCTTCCCTGTGGGATCGATATCTTTTAAAACTACATCGAAACTGTATACTTGCGGTGGTCACCATTTTTCTATTTGATAAGCGGTATTGACAACACCTATTCATATTTTGAACTTTTATCTAATCGATAGAAATGTGGGGAACAAGGTTTTTGGCACCGTTACCGAATATAGGCCCTCAAAATAAATAGAGTCAAAACCTTATTAAAGAGTAGAATTCAACGAAACTTACACGAGTAGGAAATTTAAAATAATTAAATGCGTACCTTATGTCATCTCAAAAGGTTATTTAAGTCATTTCTCTAATGTAAATGTCCTTGCTTGCTCAAATATCCCACTTCTTCTCAAATATAACATCAAGTATTAAGGACAATGAAAATCCCACTCTCGATATTGATCTCAATGCAGTTTTAGGTAAGCTATTGATCTAAATACTCTAGTGGTTGCCTTTTATGCTCCATACCACTCTCACTAATGTGGCAATAAGTATATATACTTTGTATATATTTTCTTCTGAAGTGATTGCATTTTATGTTCCATATCACTTTTTATGCCCCAATTTTTATGCTATGCCACGTGCATAGATTTTTTTACATCAATTCTCTTTCATGCATTATGCATAATATATACCTCTCATGAATGGTTGCAGTTTCTGCTTAGTACCATTCCTCACAATTTACAAAGCTCTTTTGCTACTCTCTCATTTTTTCTCTTAATTCCCTCATCCTTTATTGACAATACCTTAAAAATTATGGTTACAGTTTCCTCAAACCTGAGCATACTTGATACTTATAGGTTGTAATAATAATCCACAAGCAAAACAAAAACATATCCACAATTATAGACATACTTAGAAATTATCCAATGATAGCAAAAAATTATAAGAAGCATACCTTATTATTTGTGTCGTGTAAGAAACCTAGCATATACTTACTTATAATGCGTCAAAATCCTGTTCATAAGAACTCGGTTGTCGTTCAAAAATTTTGAAAATTTTTGTCTAAGGCAAATCTGTCTGTCATAACTTACTCTCAAATGCTTGAATTCGACTTATACATGTCTTCATTCTATACAAAAAGTTAATAACTTGAAAGAAAAACTTCAACTATACCTTATATCAAGATTAAAGTGTAAGTAAGGTATGGTTAAACATTACTATCATACTTGTTCTTCATTTTATGATGTGTTAACACACATCATATAACATAGTATGATTTCTCATTTCACTTTATTTAACATATTACAAGGTGAAAAGAAAAAAAAACACAATACAAGAAAATAAAAATATTTTTCTCCCCCCTCACTAAAAGTACACAATGTCCCCATTGTGTGGAGTCGCAACAAACTAAACCTAAAAAGAGAAAATAAAACTAAACTTAATAATGCAAAAACAAAGAAAAATTCTAAACATATTCCTAAAGGATTTAATTAAGGAAATTGAATGAAGCGATGAAATTATCCAAACTAGAATTAAGATTCTTCATTTTTGTTATGATGTCATAGACTATAGTAGTGAGATCGATAATCTTTCCATGAAGAGCATCTAAATCAGATTGAAGAATTTCCAAATGTTTTGAGGTTTCATCACTAGTAAAACATTCACCTTCTTCCCTAGTTCCAATTATAATGCATCCCTCTTCATCCTTGGGATCAATCCTTCTATGATTCTAAGTTTTTCAATCATAAAGGACTTTAAATTTATCTCTACACTTGAATAGGAATCTTGCAGTCTCTATCAGTACATTCATCTCTTTAAATTTATCTCTACACTTGAATAGGAATCTTGCAGCCTCTATCAATACATTTATCTCTACACTTTAAATTTATCTCTTTGCAACCTCTATCAGTACATTCATCATGATACCCAATATATCAACTGCATCTTTTTGCGTTATGCTTTCCATAACAAATAAATCATCATGATATATCATGGAAGTGTCCATCCTTGCAAAGAAAGAAAAACTTATATAAAAGTGAAGGTACAACCACTTTAGATCTTCAATCCAAGTACCTAGGACAAATATCTATGAATAATTGGATTGACTGATCAACCTCTTCCACATAGAATTTGGATTCTAGTTATCTGGTTTCCTCACAAATATCTCATCAAGAAATCCTAAATACTTATTAAGAATTTTGTAATTAAGAGTATACAACTGACCCTTTCTATGGAGCGAGATATAATTCTTATGATCATCAACCTGCTTCAGACTAATCATCATTTCCTTGTATGCTTCCTCATTATTTCCTAGAATCATGTTCCCATAGTCCACCATATTAAAAATCCTAAGAAAATGCATCACATTCTTGTAAATGCCTAAATTGAGAAGAGTTATCTTAACTATTGAGTACATTCGAGTACATCTTACTTTCATCAAATTCTCAAAATACCCCCCTTCAGCATCTCCATAAATAGGGAATGATGCCTCATATCATTCTTGCACATTAGTTACTTTCTTCTAGTAAACTCCTAAAAAGACAATTATATTGAAATGGAGTGAATATATGATACATACATGCATGCATGCATGCATACATACATACATACATACATATATATTTATATATATTCAGTCAAACAATCTTCCTATATACTCACATATACAAATTAAGCACATATGACAATGACTATAAGAAAATAAACTTACCTTGAACATGGTAGAACATAATGATAAATGTATTAACTTATAATACCAAACACACATCATGCAAAAGAAATCAATCAAATAAACATAAAGTATAAACACTAAAATGATGTAAAGGAGATATATGTGAATAGAATCTTCCAGATTTCCAACATTCATACCATATTCTATTGAAGTTTGTCAAACTTCTAACCGTGACATTCTTTACTCATTTTTTATCGACTTTTTTCATGAATTTTCTCCTTTGTAAAGCACTGAATCTTGTAAATAAAGAAGATAATACGAAGAAAATTGATTTTATTGAAAAGTGTTTTGTAAGTACACTACAATAATAAACTCTCAAGAATAAGCAAAAATCTACCAAGAGAATGATTTTGCTCAAGTTTACATATATTGTATCGAAGAAAAGAAGATGTCTGCGCTATATTTCTAAGAACTAATCTCTTAATAATCTCCTTATATGTGGCTAAAATTCCACCTTATATAGGGGTGAAAAGTTAAGTTGATTCACTCCTCAATGGTTGGTGAAAAGGTGCCTTTTTAGTTGATAGTTATGGCAGTTTCGATGGTTGAAAAGTCAGGTGAGAAGAAACTTATCGACATGCATATTATTACGTGTCACAATCATGATAAGATATTAGGATCATGAATTTATTCTACAAAACATTTTTTTTTCTCATTATGCAATGTCATGAGCGCGAGCCATGGTCACGGGCGTGAACAATTCAATCTTCACAATTCTTCATCTAGATTTAACCATTTCGAGCTTTATCTAAATCATCGATATTTGCCTCCAATTTTCAATCATTTGCATCATTTTCCACACTTTTTACATTAAATTTCAATTCCAAGTAATTACCTCTCTATTTCACCTAAAACCTATAATTTCACAAAAAAATACTACATATAACTTGAAATATTTTAAAATGAAAGTAAAATCACTAAGAAAATTCAACACTTATCAATTTCCTACTAGGTTTAGGTACTACTTCCCAAACTTCATTTCTCTTGAATTGGTCTAATTCATATTGCATCACCATCATCCATTTATCACCAAATTCTACATCCTTAAACTTCTTTGGTTCGAGAAGAGAAGCAAAAGCCGAAGGAGTAATATTCTTGTAGAGTTGACCATGCGTTCTAACAGGATTATGCACATCATAAATAATTCTACTGGTTGGATGATTCTTGTGAACTCCGACTTCTCTTGGAAGATTCAAATTATGTTGTTGAATTTCTAAGGTAGGTAGGTTGTTGCTAAGATTGATCAACTTCATCAAAGTTGATAGCTTGAATTTGGTCAACATCTTATTTGGTATTGTTCTTAACTTTTATTGTTGTTTAGTTAGGAACATTAAACACATTGATTACTTCATGAACATCATCATCATCATCATCATCATCTCTTATAGCTTCAGGTTTTCCTTTATCAAAATCTACACGCATAGAAACTTTAAGAAGTCCAATTAATTTTACATAAACTTAGTATGGTGTGCTACTTGTTGAGTAACCGAGAAGGATTCCTTCATCTGCTTTTAGGTCGAATTTGGCTAGCTGCTCCTTAGTGTTAAGTATATAACACTTACATCTAAAACAACTAAGATAACCAACTTTAGGCTTGCACCCCTTTCTAAGCTCATAAGTTGTCTTATCCAAAATAAGACGAATAAGCACCCGATTAAGAACAGAACAAGATGTATTAACAACTTCTCGCTAAAAATACTTTGGCAGATTATTGTCACCCAACATTAATCTAGCCATATCAACAATTGTTCTGTTCTTTCCCTCTATAACTTCACTTTGTTGCGGTGTGTATAGAGTTGAAAAGTTATGATTAATTCCATACCTTGAACATAATTATTTGAAGAACATATTTCCAAACTCTCTTCCATGATCAATTCTGATTTTAATGATTCTTCTTCCTTGCTCATTCATGATCCCATTTGATAAGGTTAAAAAGAACTCGAAAGTTTCATCTTTACTAGTTAGCAAAGCCACCCAAGTGATTAGAGTGAAATCATCCACCAATACAAGAGTGAATCTTCTACTACCCAAGTTTGCTAGTTGAACTGGGCCAAAGGTATCTATACTCAATAACTCTAGTGGATGCTTCGAAGAGATATCATTCAATGATTTGAATGATTTCTATAATTGCTTTTTGTATTGACATGTTGTGCATAATTTGTCCTTCTTGAAACAAATAGATGGAAGACATTTAACTAGTCCTTTCTTCGCTAGCTTAGATAGATTTTCATAAGTCTCCTATACCCTAACCATGAATTTTCATCTTTTCAAACCAAGAAAACATTGCTCGTTCCAGGGGAAAGATTAATCATGTAGACGTTGTTGATTATAGGAGCATGAAGAATGGTTGAATCAGTCTTCATATCAATCATGGAAAATCCAATTGAGTCAAAAGTAACCCTTCTACCTTTATAACACAATTGAGAAACACACAGCAGGTCGAACTTCAAGCCTTTGATTAAGGAAACATCTTCAATTTAAGGGCTAAATTTAACTGTTTCATTTCTCGCTATCTTGCCTTTCTGATTATCGCCAAAACTAAAACTTCCATTTATTTTTCTCTCCAATGTGATGAACTGATTTTCATCACCAATCATTTGCTTCAAGGAACCTCTATCCAAATACCACATTCTTGTGTTACCAGCGGATTTTAGGCTCATTTTCAAAACAATCAAGTTTTCTATCCATGCCTTTTGGTTGGGTCCTGCCTTTATTAGGGGTGTTTACTTTGCTCTAGTCATACTCATCATAATAATAATTTTTATGTCCATAAAGAATTGTGACATATCTTGCCTTTTTACAAAATTTACACACCGATTTTGTTTTAGATATTTTCACTTTCTTCTTTTTGGTAGATTTCTTACCTGAAGTTTATGAGTGATTAGTCTTAGAAATGTTGTTGGCTGGAGGAGGAACCATTACCTTTTCAAAGTTGTTAACTCAATAGATTACTCATTTAATTTTTTAGAGAGTACATTATCATGACCTTCATGGAATTCATCCTTTTCTAAGAGGTAACAGATGCCAAGAGATATGGAAGCACTAGTGTCTTCCAAAGCTTCAAATCTCCTCACTATCTCTTTGATGCTCTTTCCTAACTTTCTAGTTAGACTAATAACATCATAAAGTACATCAGCGATTTTATCAACAGACAAAGGAGGATGAATGTTTACCTCAATGTTTATTTCCTCCTTATCTTCATCAAAATCTTGATCAATAGCAAATTTAGAGTTTGAAGTTGATATTGAGTTATCGGTGGGTTAATCATCAATCACCAAAAGACATATGTTGGCAGAATCAATGGCATCTATATTTGAAGTGGATGAATCTCCAGAGTCTAAATCACTCCAAGTGGTAGCATGTACCTCTTCCTTCTTGTCATACTTCTTGTACTTATCTTTCTTGGCTTTAGGACATCTGGATTGGATGTGTCCCTTTTCTCCATAACCAAAGCATTTGATATCTTTTTCGTACTTTTTCTTGCCTTTATCATTTATTTCTCTTCTTAGATTTCAGTTAGAAAACTTCTTTCTAAACTTATCATCTTTCTTTATAAAGTGCTCAAATATTCTTGTTAGCAACACCATGTCTTCATCAGAGTCTTCTTCACTAGATGAATTGGCTTTAAGGACAATCCCTTTGATTCCTTCTATTTTCCTTTGTTCTTCTTATTATCCTCATCATACTTTTAAGGATATTTCTTGATTGAGTAGAGTCCCCATCAACTCATCAAACTTGTAAGTTTTGAGATCATGGACTTTCTCAATTGCACTTTTCTTTGCATCCCACTCTTTGGTGAGACTTCTCAAGATCTTCTTGCCCATTGCTTCTTCAATATAGCTCTTTCCAAGCCACTTTAGTTCATTGCTAATGTTTACAAAGAGAGTATTTATGCTTTGTATACTTTCGTTGAGCTCCATCTGGAATAGCTCACAAATCATCATGTTGATCTTGGTTTCCTTCACTTTATAAGTCCCTTCACATGTCACTTCCAATTTCCTCTAAGTCTTTAGTGTTTCTTTACATCCTAATATCCTATTAAACTCATAAACATCTAACGCACAGTGTAAGTAGTTAAAACATTTTGGAAATAACAAACCAACTAGCATAGTGAAATTAATTGAATACTAAGTATACTCTTAATTAATGAAGTTTACTTGAGTGTGTTTAAGGGAAAACAACTCAGTTAATTGAGTAATTAGTTAAGTTATGGCTTAGAGTAAGAAAAGTTGAGTTGAGCTGAGTATTATATAGTTTCTAAGATTTTCACTCAGTTGTGTCAAGTTAGCTTTTCTATATAAAAGTTGTGTACCTTTGACACTTAGAGAAATATTTTAAACTTGTGCTACTAATGATTTCTATGAAAAATGAAATATACCTTTGATGCTTTTAAGAGAAAAAGCAATGAAATTAAAGAAGATATTTCAGTGGTCCTCACAGACAAAAGGTGTCAGTACAGAATGTTGGAGATTCCTCACTAAAGTCCAAGATAAAAGGAATCCTTTGACATGCGTCGTTTCTCAATGTCTCCATGCAACTCTGCAACGTCAGCAAGTCAACCATTCATAGAATTCCACATTACAACTCACATGTCTCTCTATCAGAACGTATTGCTTGAAGATAAACAATTTTTAACAATAGATTAATCTTGCGCTTCAACGCTCGAAATCTCTATCTCTAAACATCCTGGAATTTATCTCCTACGGGAAAATTTGAAAGATTTGAAGAGAAGAGATATTGAAGAGCTATCAGGATGAGAAGTTTGCAATGGCTAATTCCAAGACCTTCACTATAAATAAAAGATTGGAGTGGACGTTCAAATTTGGTGAAACACCTCGAATTTAGTCTAAGAGTTGAAACTCTGTTCAAATATTCCTAGCTTTAAGAAATTCCAAGTCAAACAATCAGTAAACGCTCATTGTCAACTATGTTTGTAATAGAGAGAATAGCACTTAAGATTTAACATTGTAAAGGATTAAACATTCTATAAGTTAAATTTCTCAGTTCGCAATTTCTTTAGATTTCGGAGTGACTGTTTGGGAAGGGTACCAAACTGTGGATTAGTGATAGTTAGAAAGAAAGGACTTTCTATAATTGAGTATACCCACTGTAAAGGCTTCTCTGCCTAAGGAAGGAACGAAATCACTACTGGATTAAAGCTCGGAAAGGAATCTGGGGATTAGAGGTAGGCTAGGGGCCGAACAAGGATAAAATCTCAGGTGTTGAAGTTCTAACCTTACTCACTAGTTTTTATTCTGTTTATCTCGTTCATCATTCTATCTCTATTTTCAGTTTTGCTTGAAAAATCAATTCGTGCTGAGTAAAAGTACTCAACAGCGACTGAAGATAAAATATGCCAGTAAAGCTGAGCAGTTTATAATTTTTAGACCCAACTCATCATGAAGCACTCAGCATGCAACTAAAAACTGAACTTGGTAATTATTTTTATAAAATCCAAAAAGAAACTAAGAACTACATTCACCCCCTCTACTGTTTAATTAAGCCGTCTAGGGCCAAAAAAGGTATCAGAGCAGTGCTCAACTTATAAACCAATAATCTTTGAGTTAAAGATCCATAAATGGCTTACAACAGCTTCAGTTCCGGCTCAGGACAAATAATGCTCCTGAAGGAGGGAATGTCTATAACCAGGACAATGTTATTCGACGGTAATCATTACACGTTTTGGAAAAATCGCATGAAAAATTTTATTCAATCTCAAAGCATGCAAGCATGGCTCGCTATCGAGCATGGCCCATAAATTCTTATTATGGTTAGGAATGGGAAACGTGTTCCAGTCGATCTAGAGGATTATGATAACATTGACTTGAGGCTCCTCAAAGAGAATGCCACAACAATTAATTACTTACAGTGTGCGTTAGATCTTATTAAATTTAATAGGGTCATGGGCTACGAGATAACACAAGAAATTTGGAAGAAGCTAGAGATAACCTATGAGGGGACTGACAAGGTCAAGGAGTCTAAGATCAACCTCATGCTGAGTATGAGATATTCCAAATGGGCGCTAGCGAGGGTATTCAGGCCATGAATACTAGGTTCATTAACATCATTAATGAATTGAAGAGACTTGGCAAGGAATTCACTGAAGAGGAGCTGGTAAAGAAGATTCCCCGCACTCTTACCTTAGAGTGGGATTCCAAGAAGAGCGCGATTGAGGAGGCTAATGATCTTAAGACCTACAGCTATGATGAGTTGATAGGCACCTTGTTGACTCAGGAGATGAGCTTGAGGAAATATACCAATGACTACAAAAGGAGTAAAGGCAAGGAGAGAGAGGGTAAAGAAATTCTCCTGAAAGTTAATTCCTCTAATGAATCCACAAACTACGATTTGATGAGTAAATGGCCCTTCTGACCAAGCGTTTCAAATGCTTCATGAAGAAGGATGGGAAGTTCAACAAGAAGAAGTTTCTCCGTAAAATTAAGTCAACTCAGCACCGGAGAGGATCTGAGGAAGAACTCAAGAAGAAACATAACAAAGATATCAAATGCTTTGATTGTGGAGAAAAATGCCATATCCAGTCAAGTTGTCCAAAGACCAAGAAGGACAGATACAAGAAGAGGTTCGCTAAGAAGAATGAGGAACTTGCTTCCACCTGGAGCGATTCAGAAGAATCTTCATCATGCGATGAAGAAGCAACTGATTCTGCCAACCTCTAGTTAATGGTCATTGAGAATGATAGAAACAAAGGCTCATCATCTACTTCAAATAGAAGTCAAACCATTGCTGACTCTGAAGCTGAGCATAGCAAAGGAAAATTTCCTCAAGATGAGGTACATTCTGAAATTCTTTAATCTATTGAAGAGTTCACCCAAGTACTCTTTGATGTTATGAAACTGATTAATAATTCAAGAAAGAACATCAAGGAGCTAGTGAGGAGAAGTGAAGATCAGGAAGACACTATTACTTCCTTATCTCATTATATCCGCTTTCTTTAAGAAAAAGTTGAGTATAAAGAATGTAATGCCAGCAATCTCACTAAGCAATTAGATGAGTTGACTACTGATATAACAGATTTGAAGAAGGAACCAGTTCCTCCTCCAACCAACAGTCAAACTTTGAATAACCAAACTTGCAATTCTAAGAGGAAGAATTCCTCTAAAAAGAAGAAAGTGAGCCAAACCAAAGCAAAAATGGTGTGTGGTTTTTGTGGAAAAGTTCGACATGCTATAGTTCTCTGTAAGCATAAAAATGGTTATTATGATGAGTATGACTGGAGTAACTTAAGCACTGCTAACAAAGGAGGACCCAGCTCAAGAGCATGGGTACCTAAGAAAACATAATTATTTTGCAGGTGAGCCTTAGATCCACTAATGACTCTAGAATGTGGTATTTGGATAGCGGATGCTCAAGGCATATGACAGGGAGATGAAAGTCATTTTATCTCATTGGAGTGCAAAAGAAATGGAAGTGTCAGCTTCAGAGATAACCAAAAAGGCAAGATTGTGAGCTATGACACTATTGGTGTCTCTCCTTTCAATCAAAGAGGTCTCTCTAGTCAAAGGACTCAAGTTCAACTTGCTTATTAAAGCCCAACTTTGTGACAAAGGTAGAATGGTTACATTTGACTTAACAGGTTGCTCAATTATTGATTGTAAGACTGACTCAACTATTCTCTTTGCTCCTAGAATCAATAATGTTTATATGATTGATTTATCCCCTAGATCCACTAATGTGTGTTTTGTATCTAAGGAATATAATTCGAGGCTTTGGCAGATATGTGCGGCAAGAAGTATATGTGCAGAAAGAAGAATGATAATTGCAAGTATACAGATGCGATGTAGTTTTAAAAGATATCAATCCCACAGGGAAGGAATTCGATTCTAAGGATCAACTAGAGTTACGGAACAAGATTAAAATAAAATAAGATAAGGGTTTCGAATGGTAGATTGATGAATGGACAGATGCATGAACAGATTAGAGAATATGCAAAGCATATAGACTTTCCTAGAAACAAGTATAGTAGAGTAAAATATGCAAAATAATCAAGAATGTTTTATGCACTAGAAAACTTCAACAAACTTGGTTCTAGACACCCAAATATCCTAGACACCCAAACTTTAACAAACATGAAATGACTTTTCTAAATCTAGGGTAAACGAATTATGACCCTTATAAAAACCTGGACAATAACAATATTGTGCTTAGTACGAGAAGTTCTCATATAGCCATATTTAGCAAGTTACCACTCCAAAAATGTTGGCTCACTAAACATCGTTAAAATCATAGATCTAGTGATTATACACAATCTTGTTAACCCCGAAACTACTCTTAAAGTCAACTTGAAAGAATATAACTTTATTAATATAAATGACGCAAGACAAAATACTCGTTATGACACATAGACATATCATAAACTTCAAATTAGAAAGTATAAGTAGAAAACAAAGTAAAGTTGTAAGGTATGCAAGTGAAAGCTAAAGTTGATCAAACTGTATACACTCTTTAATGGGAGTCATCTATTCCCGCAATTCCTGTGTCTACTTTGAATTCACTCTCGACTCGTACAGAACCTTTGCTAGAATGCTATTCTTTGTGAATATCGAACAAATAAATGTTGAAGAACATAAACTTTTATTGATAAGTGCTTTGCAATTACACTCATACAACAATCGCTCTAATTTGTGAAGAAATCTAGTGATTGAAACAAGAATTGAATTACTTATACATTTTTCTCTCTCTAACACTTTGAACTTAGCGAAATCTATATAACTTTCACTCTCTATCTATCATCTACTATATATGCTTCTTGCCACACATATCCTCTCTACCATATATGAAATTGGTTGATTTTAACCTTTATTTATAGAGTGTGAAAGGTTGTGTTTATCTAAACGAATAGTCATGTCCATTGGTGAAGGGTTGCATCATCTTCAATGTAATTGGATGCAAGATTTCATCCTTATCTTTAATGGATAGGAACCTTTTCATAGTTGCATTGTCTCCAAAAAGTGTCTCTTCATCTGGCAGTTGATAGTGGTTGATTGTTCTTATCTGGTGGTTGGAAGTTGAGAAGAGCTAACTAAACCCATCACGATTCATGAGCGTGACATACATGTCATGATCATGAATGTAAGTTGGTAACTTACTGCTTGTGAAGAATGATAAGTCACGAGTGTGGCTTGGCCAATCGCGAATAGGAATCATGATCGTGACATGGTCGTGACTTATGCTTTTCTTCTTGATTCTTCTTTACAACTTTATCTAACTTTGATAACTTCGATCCTAAGCCAATTCCTTACATTCCATGCATCTTTTTGCACCTTTTTCAATCTTCTTGCATAGAATTCCATCTTTAATCATTTCACTCCCAAGATTCACCTAGTTTCTGCACTTGTGTCAAAAGCAACTACATACCACGTGAAATCTTTTATATGAAGTATAGAATGACTCTAAACCATATTGTTTTTAGGAGTAAAAATATCAAGATAATAAGAGTAGTTATACACTTATCAAAGCTTGAGTCATAAAAATATGAACATTCTGTCCAAATTGGCCGAAAAGCAATTAGTTGTGGGTTTACCCATCATCAGCTTCAAGAAGGATAAACTTTGCTCAGCTTACCAACTAGGTAAGCAAGTTCATAAATCATTTAGGTCAATTAATCACGTAGTAACTAAGTGACTGTTGGAGCTCCTCCACCTAGATATTTTTAGCCCAGTTCAGCCCATGAGCTTGGGTGGTAAGAGATTCTCATTGGTGGTTTTGGATGACTTCACGAGATTCACTTAGGTATTCTTACTAAGTAGAAAAGAAGAAACATATGAATCTTTTGTTAAGCTCAGTAATCAGATAATGAACAAAATAGGAACTAAAATTAGTAGAATCCGAAGTGATCATGGACGTGAATTCGAGAACTTTCATTTTGAAGAATTCTATTCAGCACATGGCATTAACCACAACTTCTCTTCTCCTTATACTCCTCAACAAAATGGGTTTGTAGAAAGGAAGAATAGAACATAGTTAAAATGGCTCAATCCATGTGAGTGATATTAATCTACTAAAGTACTTTTGGGGAGAAGTTGTTAACACATTTTGTTATATCTTGAATCGGGTTTTAATTCACCAAATTCTGGAGAAAACACCCTATGAGTTTTGGCAAGGGCGCAAGCCTAAGATTGGTCATCTCAAATCATTTGGTTGTAATACTCAACTAACAATAGGGCATATATAATATATATCAAGCGAAACTGACTATTAGAGGAGTCTATGCATGTGGATTTCGATGAAAATGACAATGCAGATAAACATCCATTTGATGAAGATGAAGGAGTAACCCAGCAAGCAAATCCACTTAGCATGCCACTCTTTATGCTGCCCAACCTAGCACAAGAACCTAAAGCTGAGGAAGTCAAAGAAGACAATGATCTCTTTATCAACTTCAACGATGGTGAAGATCAACCTCCTTCTCAACAACCTATTATAGATCCTCCAGTTGCTGATTCGAGTCTAACGAGGGAGATTAAGACTCATCACAACCATTTGCTCGATAGCATAGTTGATGATGTTCATAATCCAGTTATAACGCGAGGTCAGCTTAGCAGGATGATGAGTCATCTAGCTTTCATCTCATTGATTGAACCCAAGAAGTTTGAAGATGCATAAGGAGATGATTATTGGATGATCACAATGCAAGAGGAGCTGGATTAGTTCAAGAGCAATGATGTTTGGGATCTAGTTCCTAAGCCTAAAGGGAAATTAATTATCGGCAACAAATGGGTTTTCATAAATTAGCTTTATGAAGATGGCTCTATTGTTAGGAACAAGGCCAGGCTTGTTGCGCAAGGCTACAATCAGCAAGAAGGCATCGATTATTATGAGACTTATACTCCTATAGCTCAGCTTGAAGCTATTCGAATCCTGTGTGCTTTTGCATCTCATATGAACTTCAAATTATTTCAAATGGATGTTAAAAGTTTATTCCTGAATGGATTCATTCAAGAAGAATTCTATGTTCTCCAACCTCCATGCTTTGAAGATCTGAAGAATCCTGAGCATGTCATTAAAGTGAAGAAATTTCTCTACGGATAGAAGCAAGCTCCAAGAGCTTGGTATGAGAGGCTGACTAACTTTCTTATCAGTAAAGGATATGAAAGAGGAAAAGCATATACAACTCTATTTATCAGGTGAAGAAAAGAAGATGTGTTGCTAGTCCAAATTTATGTGGATGATATCATATTTGGAGTAACTGATGAGAAGCTGTGCAAGGAGTTCAGCAAGCAGATGAAAAGCGTGTTCAAACTTTCAATGATGGGAGAGCTCAACTTTTTCCTTGGTCTTCAAATCAAGAAGATTAAAGATGAAATCTTCATCGGTCAAGCAAAGTATGCTAAAGAAGTTCTAAAGAAGTTTAACATGGAGCATTCGAAGCCAATGTCCACTCCCATGGCCACTGATACTATCTTAATTAAAGATGAAGCCGGAATACCTATAAATAGTAAATTCTATAGAGGAATCATAGGCTCTCTTCTTTATCTTACAGCTAGTCGGCTTAACATACAGTGTGATATGTGCTACTATGCTCGTTATCAAGCTAACCCTAGAGAATCACATCTAGCAACTGTGAAGAGGATTGTCCGGTATTTGCAAGGCTCTATTGAATCAGGTTTGTGGTATCCTTACAGATTAGATTTCACTCCAAGAGGATTCACAGATGCTGACTATAGCAGGCACAGGCTCAACAAGAAAAGCACCACAGGAGGATGTTATTTTCTTGGAGAATGCTTAGTCTCATGGTATATCAAGAAGCAAACTTTTGTTGCATTGAGTAGATTTGAAGCTGAGTACATGGCAGCAAGAAGTTGTGTAGCACAACTACTATGGATCAAGCAAAAATTGGAATATTATGGTATAAAGTCAAAGTGTCTTGAAGTTATATGTGATAATAAGAGCTCAAATGACCTATCCAAGAATCCAGTTCAGCATGGCAGGATGAAGCATGTCAACATTAGACATCACTTCATCAGAGACCATGTGCGAAGGGGATATGTCAAATTGGAGTATGTTCTTTCAAAGGAACAGCATGCTAACATATTCACCAAACCATTGCCAAAGAGTAGTCCAATGTCCTTAGGCAGCTTATTGGTATGGAAAATTTCATGTGAAGAAGAAGAAGTAAGAAATTTGGCTAAGTTTTGAAGAGCAAGCCTTATTTCAGTAAAGGAAAGAACACATGTCTAACTCCGTCTATATTTTAAAGTAATGGCGTGAGATTTAGTTTTGCGGTTAAAATAAAAAAACCACGATTTCAAAAGACATGCTTTTGAATTGGAACCTTTTTTTTAAAAAAAACTCACCGTTATACTAAGGCGATTTATCAAGTGTTCATCTCAGTATTAAATCTAATCATGAGCTGAGGAAGCTCCACATATCTCTAAGAGTTGAAGAGATCTATAAAAACTTAAGGAGTTGAAGAAAGAGGTTACTTGCATCCTTGAATCCTAAATCGATTTTTAGAAGCAAAGAACCCTAAAATCCCTTTCTCTCAAAATCACTTTAATTATCTCTCAAATGGCGATCACTATGACCACCTTTAGACTTCAATCCACTTTCAAGAGAAGACTTCATGAATGATGAAGGAAAGCTTGAGAAAATCACTTTGCCTAAAGGAACTCTCTTCACCAAAGTTGATTGGGAATCCAATTTGGATTTTAGCCTAGTGTATGGAGTAGACTATGAGAGTCTTCTAAGAAATCGCATCATACACAGAATCATCAAGCAGCAGAACTTAAGTCAATTTATGTAGTTAGAGGGACTAGCCATTGTAGGTCTCATTAGGGCATTCTACTCAAATCTCTACACCATTCAGGGCTTCAATAATGTCATGTTGATAGAAATTGATGGAAACTCCAACTTGATTTGCTCAATACTAATTGTGAGAATTCTTAATATGCCTCACAAAGGTACTCAGCTTAGAAAGCTAGTAATGAAGATGCCATCATCATTCCTGAGGATTTGGAACTCCCAGCCAACTATGTGTTAGGGGAGATTATAGCATCAGGGATGAGCTGGACAACAAGAGCTTGCCATGAGATGGTAGTCAAGCTACTGTTACCCATGATGAGGTCTGTGACTAGCTGCACCTATTTTGAGAGGTGTGTGGTCTACCATATGGTAGAGGGTAAGAGGCTTAACTAGGCAGTGGTGATTCTTTACCATTTAACCAAGATGACTATTGTCTATCATTATGGTTACCTCATAACCGCCTTGATGAAGGCAATGAAAGTAGATGTCACCTTGTATCTTAGAGGGCTGGGTGATATAATAGTACCAGTAAAGAAGACCTTGGATTTACTACACTTCACCAAACTGTATTAGGACCAAGTGCATACTAGGTACAACAAAGCATAAGAGAAGAGAAAACTCAAGTGTGTAGATCAGTATTGCCTTCGGATGTGCCTAAGGAGAAGGAAGATGGTTTTATGGTCAATTTTGAGGGAGGTAGCAAGGACACTAGTGTTAATGTTCCTCTATCAGCTAATCTAGAGCAATATTACCATTGTAACCTCACCTAGGCCTAAAGCTACATCTTCAAAGGCCAGGAAGAAGAGCCCCTAAAAACAAGGATAGGAGATATGCCTACATAGCCCCCAGCATGGTAAAGAAGACAAATGAAAGCCAAAACTCGCACTCATAGGGAAGTTAAGGCGAAGTAGCAGGATGAGGAACAAGAAGATGTTGTAAAGGTAGAGGAAACGTTGCACCAAAGAAAGAGCAAACTGGTTGTCTTAGAAGAAACTGAGGAGTACGATGATTCTAAGTTGAGTAAGGAAGAGGACTCAGAAATAATAAGTCTTGGCACTCCGACCCATGTGGAAAAAGTTATCACAAAAGCTATAGGGACTCAACGCAAGCGCTCTGCCACTAATAGACCTTTACAGAGAAATGTACAAGTGGTGAGCAGCAATGAGGATGTTGGAGGAACCTTACCCCCTGATCATGAAGAATCTGATCTTCCTAAGTCCAACAACCCGATACCATAATTCACTTAGACTAAGGAACTTCCTACTCAGGCTGATGTACCCCAAGCTGATCCATCCTTGGATCAAACAGCTAACCGAGAGGTACTCTTAAATCCTACCCCCTTTCTTCTATAAATCCCACTCCCTCTCGTATAAATTCCCCAATTTCTACTCCTGTAGTTACTGACATTCCATCTTCTTCTATAAATTTCCAACCTAATCCTTCTGTAAATCCTCCACGTCCAAATACTATAAATTCCCCAGTAAATATAATACCCAAGATTCTTGTTCCCCACATTCTTCTCCCTCCCAAACTCAAACACAAACACCTAATACCCAAACTCAAATAATTCATTCCCTTGTAAAATCTAAACCATTCTCCACTTCTTTAAATGTACAAACTCCTGAACCTACCATTCCTTCAAACCCATCCTCAACCCCTCTAATCCCTATAATTAGACAAGTTCCTAATGCTGAGAACTTCGCTCAGCAAAGAAATGTAAGTGGTCCTGGTACTAAGGTAAATTTTATAACCAATGAAGTAATTAAACCCGGAAGCAAGCTAGTCCAATTAGACATGGTTGATTCATCCATCTTAGCTCAGATAAGGGAGCTAGCAAGGAAGAAATTCCCCACTCTCAAGTCTAACGCTGAGTTAGATGAGGTAGTTAGCAAATTGTTACTATCCCAGGAATTGACGGATTTATCATCCAAGCCAAAGGCCAAGCTCCCTGAGATCGATGAACACACAAGCTTGCCCTCTAAATCACTCTACTTTGAAGAGTATGAAAAAATTCAAGGCAACTTATTTGTGATTCGAAATCACTTAGAAAAAAAGAGTGCCAAAAGCACTGAAATTAAAGAAGATATTTTAGTGGTCCTCATAGAAAAAAGATGTTAGTATGGAATGTTGGAGATTCCCCACTAAAGTCCAAGACAAAAGGAATCCTCTAATGCGCTGTTTCTTAGTGTTTCCACGCAACTTTGCAACTTCAACAAGTCAACCATTTGCAGAATTCTATGTTGCAACTAACGCATCTCTCTATTAGAATGGATTGCTTGAAGATATATAAATTTTTGACAATGGATTAATCTCGCGCTTCAACATTTGAAATCTCTATCTCTAAACATCCTGGAATTTATCTCCAATAGGAAACTTTGAAAGATTTGAAGAGAAGAGTTATTGAAGAGCTGTCAGGATGAGAAGTTTGCAACGGCTAATTCCAAGACCTTAACTATAAATAAAAGATTGGAGCAGACGTTCAAATTTGGTGAATCACCTCGAATTTCTTCTAAGAGCTGAAACTCTGTTCAAATATTCCTAGCTTCAAGAACTTGCAAATTAAGTAATCAGCAAACGCTCATTGTTAAATATGTTTCTAATAGAGAGAGAATAACACTTAAGATTTAACATTGTAAAGGATTCAACATTCCATAAGTTGAATTCCTCAGTTTGCAATTTCTTTAGAAATTTGAGTGACGGTTTGGGAAAGGTACCCAAACTGTGGGATTGACTTGTAGCTAGAAAGAAAGGTACTTTTTGTAATCGAGTCAATCTGTTGTAAAGGCTTTTCTGCCTAAGGAAGGAATGAAATCACTAATGGATTAAAGCTCGGAAAGAGATCCGGGGACTAAAGGTAGGCCAGGAGCCGAACCAGGATAAAATCTCAAGTGTTGATGTTCTAACCTTACTCGGTAGCCTTTATCGCGTTTATCTCATTTATCATTCTATCTCTATTTTTAGTTTTTCTTGAAAAACAAATACGTGCGGAGTAAAAGTACTCAGCTATGATTGAAATAAACTATACCAGCAAAGCTGAGCAGTTAATAGTTTTTAGACCCAGCTCAACACGCATCTAAAAGTTGAACTTGGTAAATATTTTTATAAAATCCAAAAAGAAACCAAGAACTGCATTCGCCCCCCTTTGATGTTTAATTAAGTTGTTTAGGACCAACAACTTGTTTTGTAAAGTGAAAAGTAGAGTTAAGAGAGATAGAGTATCTTGGTTCAATCTCTTACCTACATCTAGTCCCCATGTACCTTTCCTGAACTTTAATCCATTATTTTCACTCCTTTAAGTTGGTGAAGAAACCTTCACAACGAGAATTATAATGAGTACCTTCCAAATTACAACACTCCAGCAAGATTGAAAACCCTCCACAATCCTAATATCACTCAGAGATTTTTTGAAGAAGTTTTGGAGAAACTCAACTTATAATTGCGTTGGTTCTCCTTACAGATCTAATCAAAATTTTCTATTACAGAGATCTAGATTTAGTTAAGCTTGGAACAAAGAGATTTGTGAGGTTTTGTTCTTGCTTTTCTTTAGAGGAATTTTAATTTACTTTGGAGCTATTAGAGAGCTTTAGTACTTAGGAATTTCAGGCATTTTCAACAAGTTTGAACTGCTATCTTCAAGTCCCTTTAGCAGAGAGTTAACGTAGCAATTGCAAAATCATTTCTTATCATTTAATCTTCAAATTATCTTCTCACCAAGTCTTCAAAATTCTTCCTGTTTGAGACAATTTTGAATTCGTTATGAGAGGGATTTGTAATTATTGAAGTGCGAGATTAAATTATTGAATTAACGAGATTAAACCGTTGATTAAAATATCACCATTCTTTAGTCTTCGCTCTGTTCTTTGTCGAGTAAACCTTTAGCATGATTTGTGACATGGCTTCCTTTGATTAGCTTGATAAAAATGATGTGTGTAGGTTGACGCCGATAATTCTGCAAAGCGGCTAGTCAATCTAAGTATTTTTGGATTGTAGCGTTGACATGCTGACAATAGTACCATTGTTTTTCCTTTTGGACTACATGTGATGTCATTCGTTTTAGTTTTCAATGCTAGATCATCTTCGTAACCTGAAACGCACCAACTAGGAATATTCCATTATAAGAAACAGAGGTTAAAAACACACAATGTTATAACATCGTAATTTTAAGGACTTAGCATAAATGTATAGAGGTTAGGTGCTAAACTAATTCTTATTTTACCATGGTGAGTATCATACTCAGTATCCCGTATTTTAAAGTCAGGAAGACTAGGTGACCTAATCTCAACTAAGCCTAATCAACTCTAGTTAAATACTAACTACATTAAGTTATAAACTGTTGCCCTTCATGTTTTACATCGTCAAAAAATTTAACTCAAGATTGCTGGGCAATCCTTAAGTTGGATTTAATAAGAACTATCATATTAAATATTCTTTAGTAGATCGTGGAATCTAGGATTACGTTAAAATGACCAATTTCCAAAAATTACTCAAAATTTGATACATAATTTTTAAATAATATGGTTAAATTATAAAAATGTTGAATAGATCAAAATACCTTCTCTAACACTACTATTTTTAATCAAAAAATATTTTTTTATCATTTTTTTGTTAACTTTTGAAACCACAAGCATCATTTTACAATAAAAAAATTGCACAAGGGGACCTTTTTACAAACTGGTAAAATCACATCGCATGTTTTTAAGTCTTCCCAATAATATAATAACAAAAGCTCAAATAATTTCCTAAATAACATCTTTCATCAATAAAATATAATCAAATTAATTATTCAAAATTCCAATTGTAGAAGATCAAATAAACAATGTTCAATATTTAAGTGACACATCATATTGGAAAGATAAAATAGAAGATCTAATTTTAAACCATTCTCTTAGTCGTATTTGTTGTAATTGTGACAAAATTTTAGTTGATTTGAGTTTGGTGTATAAATATGTATACTGTAGTCTTTATGAGAATGAACTCGTTGATATACATAAATTCTTGCTGATTTATTTAGTAAAAATTAAAAAGTAAAATTCAAAAACATGTTCAGTGATTTTTTTTTTTTTGTGGATTTCAGTGTTCAAAATGGTGTCTGTGATTTCAAAAATTAGTAGAAACATAATATTCAATTTAAAATTATGTTATAAAAAAAAGGTAATCTTCTCTATTTTGAACTGAAATTTTGCAGCATAATTATTATTGATATAATATACCTTAATGATAAATTTTAAAATTGTTTTAAAATTACAAACTTTTTTCAATTAAACGTGATGGTAATTTTTAAAAATTAATAAAATAAATAATTTTCGAAAGTTACTCAAATTTGATGAATAATTTTTAAGTAATTTGGTTAAACTATAGGAATGATAAATTTATTGAAACATATTTGGGAACAAAACTATTTTTAATGAGAAAATATTTGTTTTCCTTCGTTTGCAAATTTTTGAAACCACATGCATCATTTGCGAAGAAAATTCAACAAAAATCTTTTTACAAAATAGTCAAAACACAAAATATGTTTTTAAAGTTTACCCAATTGCAAAAGACTTTTTGCATGAATTCAAGATGCCGTACAAAATGAGCTAAAAATAGAGGAAATTTCCTGTGAATAGCAATACTGTTTATTTAAATAGTTAACTTAAAAAACATGCCCTATAATTTGACCGTTTTGTGAAAAAGCCCTTATAAATTTTTCATAAAATGGTGCTTGTGATTTCAAAAATTAGCAAAAGAAGGACAATCTTTTTTAAAATAAAAAATAGTAGTGATAGAGAAGGTATTTTGATCAATTCAACATTCTTATAATTTAATTATATTATTTAAAAATTATACATCAAAATATGATTAATTTTTAGAGATTTTTCAATTTATTATGATTTTTTAAAAGTTATAATCACATTTAAATTAAAAGAAATATTTGTAGTTCTCAAAAAATTCTAAAATTTATTAGTAAGGTGTATTTTATATATATATATATATATATATAATACACCTTACTAATAAATTTTAGAATTTTTTGAGAACTACAAATATTTCTTTT